>JAASFV010000185.1:0-33230 GCA_023334015.1 Globisporangium paddicum
GTCCCAGATTTCGTGACCAAAGCGAAGATTTCGCGGCTGTTCCTGGGCTCAAACAGTATCCAAGTGGTCCCAACGAGTCTCTTTGCGAATCACAGCTACGAGTTGCTGATGCTGAGCGGAAATCCGATCCGAGAGCTGCCGTCATCGTTACTGTCATCACAGTCACCAGTAGCAGCACCAGCAGTGGAGAGAGACAACGGAAATGGGACTTTCCAATGCCAACTATTGCTGATCCAGGCAACTCAGATATCAGAGATCCCTAAGTGGACGCTTGCTGACACGTCAACCATTCTCGCAGGGTCGTCGCCGTTTTGCTTGCTGAGCCAGATCCCCAGCTGCAATGCCTCGGGACACTCTGTCGACTGTACGCCATCTCCAGATACGACAACGCCAATGTTTCCGCTTGCGTTGTACACCCAGCTTCGCTTGCCCTGAATGAAGATCAATAGACCAGTCGCGCGAGTATAAAGCAAAGCCAGTCACCATGTGAACAGCAGCACCCTTGGTATCTCGAAGTTCAGCGAGCCTCAGAGATTATCAGCTATCAGCTTCCATTATTAGCGGCAAAGCGTTTGATGTATCAGCAAAAATAGCAAGTGTGCAGCTGTGGGCTTGCCGTGCCCTCACTCTCCGAAGCCCACCAGCCAACGAGCAACCGGCCAGGTCACAGTCCATCCGTCCGTGCCAAACAGCATGGGCGTAGTTGGTCCTACGGAATCCAGCAGCCGCGCCGCCGCTACTGCAAGCGGGTGAGCACGTTGTGATGCGTCGGTGGGTGACAACACCAGTGTGCTGATCGTTCAAAACGCGTCGGCGAATCGCTGTCTCTGGTGATTGCTGCTTTCCCTGCAGGTGGTGCACGCGTTTGCGTACAGCTACGAGACGTGGGAGTATGCGAACATCACGGTCTTCGGGAGCGACTTAAACAAGGTCCTGTGCGTCTTCCGCCTCGGCAACTTTTTCCAGTCGCTCGTGGCCACGTGTGTACTAGTCTCGAGCGCTTTGGTGGCAGCGATCCACGCGCTATCGCTAATCCTCACGCCCTTCTGGTCCACCAGGCTTCGCAAACTCGTGTTCTTTGGTATGGTGGCTCCAGTGGAACAGCACCATCGAGTCACTGTAACTCATTCGCATCACTCGCAGCGTGTTCGGAGCGTCGCTGGAATAAAGCTGCGGCGCGTGTGGACGGTCCTCTTCACGATAGACAGCAACTATTTTGACGTGGTGCGAGACGTGCGTAAAGTGGTTGAGATCGCGTCGCAAACGTACTCCATGTAAGTCATGGGCAAGACGATCTCGAACAAGGCGCTATACGGTTACGTTGGAATTTCGCTGACGCTTAACTGCTGGTCGATGCCGTTCATCTGGTATGTCTGGCGTCACGAGGAGAGTCGCAGACGCTACTTTTGCCTGCTCGTCGGGGTGTTGCTGGGCTGCTGCTTCACAATCATCTCGCCACTGGTCAGTTACCTCGCGTTCAAGGTGAGCGCCAAGCACCCACACTGGTTTGACATTGCATGGAGCATGAGCCAGCTTGCCCAGCTTCAGCAGCTGATGATTGACACGTGGCTGGAGTTCGCAGCCTCGCGCTTAAACACGTTGATCATCACGCTTGGCATCGAGACTCTGAAGCAGCGCGTGCAGTGCGCTACCACCACGGCTTTCAGACTTCAATCTGCGGCAATCAGACAGATTTCCATCTTTCCAAGTGATACGGCACCTACGGTGATGAAGACTGACTCCACGCATGTGTCTGCTATCCAGACTCTTGTCGTTGTGGGTCCATTGCAAAGGTGGCGGCGTCGTGGGTATCTCTTCCTTGGCTACGGAGCTGCGGTTCTCGCAATCGCAATTCACTCGTATACGCGATCACCTTTCGTTGGACAACGTGGTAGCGCAGTCTGCCACGTCGAGGTGCAGCAGTGGTTCCAGCTTCACTCTTCCTGCCTTGTGTTGGAGATCAACTGCAAGAGTATAGGAGTCAACGGATCAGCGGCGGAGATCGCAGCAGCGCTAAAGAGCGTCGAAACGAACCAGATCGTGGCGCTCATCATCTCCAACTGCGTCCATTTGGAGATGCCCCACGAACTCCAGTCACTCTCGAGACTCAGCGCAGTGGTCTTTAACAGCGATATTCAGGAATGGAACGCAACCGCAGCGATAACTTCCAGTCTCCAGCCAAGCTTTGTCACACTGCGCATGGTGCTCGTCACTGGTATTCGAGAACTGCCCGCAGGTTTACAAGAATCAACGTTTCCAGCGATCGACATCGAGTTCACGCTCACAGACCTGGCGTCACTTCCGTCAGATCTCCATCTCAAGTGGCCGCCGCTGATCCAGTGACTGACGATCGAGGGCTCTCGACTGACAAAGATCCCCGACATGCTCCCAAAGATCGAGATCGAGTGGTTATTTCTCGCAAGCAACTGGATCCAGCAAGTTCCAGCAAGTCTCTTTGTGAATCATTCATACAATTCACTCATGCTGAGTGGGGGTCCGATTCAAGAGTTGCCTGCGAGTCTGGGTTTTCCAGATGCCAGCAGCAGCAACAATGCGGGTTTCAGCTGTGAAAGCCTGCTGCTCCAGCTCACAGGCGTCCAGGAAATCCCAAAGTGGACAAAAGGCACGGTGACTGAGGTCTTCACCGGCTTGACACCATTCTGTCTGGCAAACCGCTCGATTTCCTGGACGAGCAACGACCTTAAAGCACCTAAGATCAACTGTACGCCGCTTGTAGTTCCCATTGTGTTGTCGTTAGAGGTGCTTAATCTTGCGCAGGAGCGCGACCCCGAGCTCATGCAAGCCCTCCTCAAGAAATTGTCTGGCTAGTCGGCAGTGAAGATCAAAGACAATGTGGACGAACGAGTGGTCCATTGCCCTGTCAAAAATCCACTTTCGTGTCTCAACGCTGTTCCATAAAATGCTATCAGGCTCAGCACTGTGATTGCAGGAACTGCGCGATCTCCGTGTTGCCTACAACCGCAAAGGTAAAGGCAGATTAAAAAAAATGAAGGTCAGTCACAACTCTGCTCTTCAGCCTATGTGGATCTAACTGCAGTGTTACTGAACGTACCGTGTTGTATTGCCAGCTGCATCGGAGTGGAGCGATCAGTGGTTGATTGAGAAAGCGCGTTGACTGGTGCTTTATGCTTCACGAGCAAATGGACAACCTGCAGCGCTATCTGCTCTCGGCTGTTGGGTGTTGAGGCTGCGAGGTGCAGCGGCTGGAAGCCGCTTTTGTTGAACGATGCGACCGAATTGCCACGCCCAATCAAAGCTTCAATGAGCGTGGTTGTGGTCACAGCCGACTGTTGTTGCTGGCTTGGAGAGCCGTCCTCGTGAGTGACTATCTGGGTTGCAGAGTGCAGGAGCGAGTTGCCTGTCACAGCGTCTACTTCATTGATCTCAAATCCGAAGGCCTCGAATTTGTTGACCACCGACAATTTCCCATGCCTGACTGCACGGTGAATCGCCAAGAGACCTTCGGAATCCCGCATTTCTCGGAGGCAAAAGTTTAGAGAGCCTCGGTCGTTGTCTTGAATGCCGCTAGCACGAGCCTGCTGAAGCAGTCGCTCGACTGCAAATGCATTGCCAACGATGGCTGCGATGTGCAGCGGTGACAACATCTTTGGAGGACCCTGTTGGACGACAGCACTTGATGGAAGACTGGAGATCAAGAAGTCGACCATCGCCCTATCAGCACGAGCACTAGCATCGTCACCTTCGTTGCTGAGAGTCCCCACGGCTTCGTGAAGCAGCCCACAGCCGATCGAATCGACCTGAGCTGCTAAAATGAGCCCTTCATTAGCTTTATCATCTCGGTTATGCCCAGCCGTGGTGTTCAGCAGGAGCTGCAGGCAGTCGATCGACCCGGATATCACTGCATCGAAGAACGGCGTGCGGCCGTCAACGTCCACCAGCTCACCGACTGTAGCTAGCGTCGGCTGCTGCAGCATACGACCTACAATCATAGCGTTGCCTGCTCGACAAGCTTCATGCAGTGGTGTTCGCTGGTTTCGCTCGCTGCGCTGGCTCACACTGGCACCAATGTTGATCAGTGTCTTGGCTGGCTCCACGTGTACAAACCCTGCTGCATCATGGAGTGGACTACGTCCATCCTCATCAGTCATGGTGACGAGCATACTCGAAGTCAGCACAGTCGGTCCATTGAGCCAATCGCGAACGTGGAAGCCTCGTCGGATCGCCTCGTGGGCTGCACTCCGCCGCTTGGTCCCGAATGGGTGGCTGGGAATCAACGACCTACACTCCATGACGAGCAGGTTGAGGATGCCTAAATTCCCCACTGCGTACTCGAGCGCGCTCTTGCCCTCATTATTGACATAGTGAACATCCAGGGCCTCGCTTTCTTCGTAGCCATGCGACTGCTCGCCTTGCTGGACCAGGAACCTGATAATTGGCATGTTGGCAGCGTGACATGCGATCATGAGCAGCGATTCACCATCGCCTGTTCGCTCCGTCGCATTGATCGAAACTTGGCATTCGTCAATGAAGAACCGGATTCTGTCGAGGTTCCCAGCTTTGCAGGCGCTCATGAGCTCGGCCTCCAGCTGCGGATGCAGCTGCTGAGCACGCTTGGCTGTGCGCATGGTCGAGTTCACCAGCGCCTTGCTCGAGCCGTCGCGGTCTTCGAGCTCCTGCGAGCTGCCCTGGGCCATGAGCGCCGACGCGTTACCATTCGGCAGAGCAACGCTGTCGAGCCACTTACGGCGGATCTCGAGGAAGCAAGACTCATGACCGTGAAGCAGTGCGATCCGCCACGCCGTCCTGCCTTGAGCGTCCGCAATCGTGACGTCTGCTCCATATTCGAGCAGTAATCTCACAGCCTGCAGATTTCCCAGTTGGGCTGCAATGTGGAGCGCCGTGAAGCCGACAAAGTCCTGGTCGTTGATCTTGACCTGTAGTACTTTGGTCAAGATCGTCGTCATGGCGACCAGGACTTGCTCCTGGCGATCGCTCGTCTCCCTTGGGTTCTCGTACTCAAACTGAGTGAACAGCAACGCTTCGTGGAGAATTGATCTCTTCGTCCACGAATCCTTCTCCTGGCCCGTAAAGATGTGTGGGAAGAGCAGTAGGAGCTTGGCTACGATCGAACCCATGCCACAGCGTGCAGCCTGGAGTAGCAGTGAGCGCTCACGGCCCGACGGCTTGAATATCTTCTTGTGGATCTGGGAACCCGAGCTCACGGCCTCGTCAAAGAGCGTCGACGTTGTCGCGAGTAAGTATGTAGCGATCTTCTCGTGACGATTCAAGATCGCGAGCTCCAGTGGCGATTCCCCTCTCGTGTTGAGTGCATAGACCATCCCAGGGTAGCTGCTCGCCAGGATCTTTGGGATCACGTGCGTCAGGATCTCAAAGTGGCCGTGTCTCGCAGCCAAGTGCAGCAGATTGCTCCTCGTAGCTGGGTTTGCGACCGTCATGTCGGCTGGCTGGTCGTCCACGGCCCCGTAGCCATCGAGCAGGTCAATGACCGTCGAGATGTTACCTCTGCGCGTCTGGACGAGCAGGTCGGTCTCTTGCACCAATTTCTCCATCTCCACGGCTCTGCGAGCGAGGAAGCCGCGCACTATTCGCGTGAGGTGTATACCACAGCGCAACGCGCGCTCTTGGGCCTGGAATGCACGCTGGAAGCGCACGTATTGCCGTCCGAGGAAGCCGCGCGCGACGCGCTGAAGGCTCACGGTGCACGCTATCCGGATGCTTAACTCTTCATGTATACGTAGCTGCAAGACGCGCGCTCGGTAGACGTACCCTCGAACCATTTTCTGCACCTGAATCGCCGCCTTGTGCCTCAGCTCAGCATGGCGACGCCTGTGATGGAGAAACCGAGCTTTTTGGGCGTGCACGCGCTGGAATGCCCACTGTATCCTTTGAGCTGCGAGGATCCGTCGATAGATCCGAGTACTTCGGACCCACTGGCGAGCCTGGTAGCCCAGAAAGAGCCTTGTAACTAGGATGGCCAAGCACCGCTGCCGTTGCTCTATAAGCCGACGATTTAGCTTCTGAATCACGCATCGAGCCATACACGCTCGCCAGCACCGCTGGATGCGCTTCACGTGGATCTGGAGCGTTGTATACCGACGTATAGCACGCTCTTTCGCTATGCATTTGCGCGCACACCACTGTCGAAACTGGGACTGGATCTTTCGGACTGCAGTATTGTATGTAGCGAGTATACGCGCCCGTCGGTCCTTCTCGCCGGTGATGAGTGCGGTGCCCTTGGTGACCTTGACGAGGTTGACGCGGATGCGCTTGCGGAGCTGCAGCTTGGTCTTCATCTCGAGGAACTTTCGCCGCAGCTGGTAGCCGCGGTACATGCGCTGGAGCACGAGTGCGGCCTCGCGCTCTCGCCTGAAGCGCTCTCGGCGCTTGTTCACCAACGTGGTCATGAAGAACCGGGTCTCAGCTGTCAGCGCCTGGACTTGAGTTTCGTTTGTGCGGCGTCTGCGGTGGCGATCGCCCTCCAGTGGAGCACTGGTGTACGAGCAGGCATCGCTCACGCTGCGCACAAATGGCCGCTCTGGCTCGCGCGCTCGTGGGTCTTTTGAGGCAGCGAGCACTTGTTCAGCCCAGGCTACCGTTGCTAAGCTTGTAGGCTCATTGGTCACTGCCTTGTGTGGAGACGTGTGGGCTGTGAGCCTTGGAATGGGCCTGACGGTTGTCACGATGGACACGACGTCGCTGTACGTGCACCGCCGGGTGCCAAAGTACAGACACGGCGTAAGCCCCATGGCCTGGTTCACGTTCACGATACGCTGGTGTCGCACTTGCTCCTAGGAGAGAGAAGTGTTAGAGACCACAAGGTGACTCTCAACAGGGAAAACAAGTGGTTGGCTGGGTACCTGGACTCGTAGCCACTCGTGCTTCTCTAGGGTGGCCTTCCACGAATCTTTGAGTTGCTCGTCTGGCGTCGCCATAGCCATAGAGAAAGCGCCCCAGTCACTCGTGGATTGAGTCTAATGTGGCGGTCTCAAAGAGGCGGATCATGTGTGACTTTTCCGAGCCACTTGCGCTTTGAGAGGGAGCGTTTCGCGAACAATCGGTTATCACGATGCGACTCGACACCACACAGTGATCTTTGAGCTCTCATGATGGCCGTGACGATGAGGGACCAGCCACAGGACATCGACCTCTTTGCCACACTGGCCGAGCGCGAGAGTCCAGCTCGCGATGTAGCAGAGAACGACGATGGCCATTCAAGCGACTCAATGGTCTCCACATCAAACAAACAGAGCCTTGATGCTGGTGATGTGGAGGAAGGAAACATTACTGACCGGAGTACAAAGACGGTAGTCGAACCAAAGGATCCGCTCGAGGCCTCGCTCCAGTGGGTCCTCCTGACGCGGTGCTTCTCCGGCTTCGACAGCAAGACGACCTCGTATCTCTACACGACACAGCTCACGCACTCGAATGTCGTGTCGACTGTCGTGACCTCGCGGCCGTTCAGCCTCAAGCGGAGGCAGAACTCGCTGCTGGCGATCAACAACAACAATGGGAGTGAGCCCAGCAAGCCTGGCCATGCACTCAAACAGCCAGGGAGCAGTGACAGCAGGAACCAAGCAGATCGCCATGGTGCCATCGCCACACATGTGTACGGACAGCCGTGCAACCCCAAGAAGGTGCGCAACCAACAGAAAGGCAAGTACCAGGCCCAGCTCCCAGCCTTCCGCCGCAGTCTTCCGTCGCTACCGATCCCAGTCAACCGGCTTAACCGGGAACTCATCCAGGTACAGTAGCGTCTCTGTTTATCCCCAAGCTTCGTTGGGTGAACGATGACCAACACGTATGTACGATTGTGTATGCTGGGAGCCTAGGAGCGCGATAGGTTCATGGCCCAGCTGCAAAAGGAGCGCGGGGAGAAGGCTTTACTGGAGAACTGGGCGGCCACGAAGATTCAGGCGTGCTATCGCGGGTATCGGAGCCGCCCGCGGGTCGTCACGTACGAGATCCGCCAGCAGCTCAACAGTCTTCGGGCCATCCGTCTTGACGTAAGTCCAGTCAGCCATTTATATGTGGCTCGTCACTGACAAGACTAAATGATTAACTGTGGTTGTGTGGCTGTATAGCTCTCAGATATGCAAGAGAACCTGAAGAAAGCCGAGACCTCTTCTGCTGTTATGAACACAGGCTTACAGCGAGCCTCCCCGTGGCGGAAGGACGTGAACGACAGAGTAGGCAAGAAACAGGACGTGCGCACTCGTAAAGAGCGCGTGTATAGTGCCGCAACGCTCATCCAGGTACGACTGTGTGACCTCACCACCAGCTCAGTGGATAGGAATCTCCAAGTCTGGTTAGCTCGAGAATATCTAACCTTCAGGAGGTCGTGATGACTATGCTGTAGGCTTGTGTGAAGCGCTTTCTGGCTCGCTTCGGATTCGTGCACTTGCTCGCGCGGCACTACGACGAAGTGCGGCTCAAGGCTGTCATCCGAGTCCAGGTATACGTCCTAGGTATACGCGGTGTGTATAATTTCCTAACCTTGTTGCCACCCAATAGAGTACCTACCGCGGCTTCCACCTGCGCAACCGGATCCACCGCGTGGTCGCCAAGCTGCAGCAGCAGGCCGTGCTGCAAATCCAGAGCCTCATCCGCGGCATCCAGGCGCGCGAGAGGCTCTGCATCCTGCGCTTTGAGCAGCAATCTGAGCGACGGCGCCTGCGAGGCGAGCCGCTGCAGTTCTCGTTGCCGAGTCGAACGCGCCCCATGGCCGCCCTGAGCTCGCTGAGACCGCTCTACGAGCACCGCAAAACGCGCGCCAAGCTCGAGTTCAAGAGCGCCAAGTGGCGTGAAGAGCAGATGTACCTCCGCATCCACGTACGTCTTTGAGATGGAGTATCAAGCCTGGCCCTGATTGGTTGCTGACCTCTCTTGTGTGGCATTGGTGAGATGTAGAAAGTAGCAGTCAAACTCAGCGTGAACCGGTCGATCCTGCACCGGCGGCTGCTCGCCGAGGCACTCTCGACGCCCAAGAAGCGCAAGTCCCGCGCGTCGTCTGCGCAGAAGAGCGCGCGAGTCGACACCAAGGCCTCGGGTCGGAAGAGCAGCATTCGAGCGCTCGTGATCCGCTCCCAGTCGAGAAGACGCGAGCTGCTGCAGACCTCGTCCTCCGCAGGTGGACAGGGAGGTCCCGAGTCTCCCCCACACACCAGACTCAGAAACGGTTCAGCTGGTGGTGGTAGGCTGTCAGTAGTGAGACCCTCCAGTGCGAGTGCAGAGGAGACAACTGAGGAGACAGCTGGTGATTGAGTGTGAAATAAGTCAAGAGAGGTGCTGAGGATTGAGTTGTTTGATGAGGGAGGGGGGGGGGTCGTCAGATCGAACACCTAATAGGACGAAAGATCAGGACGAAGGATGTGCTAAAGGCTGCTTGCTGGTCATGGTCTGGCCCATAGCGCAAGGCATCTGGAGATCAGATCCATTGCCCAAGAGCTTCTCGTCCTTGGGTCTTTAAAAAACGTGTATACGGACCCTCCACAAATTAATATTTTCTTGTAGACATGTATTATTCCTTTATTACTAAGGATCAACCTCTTAGAAACAATATACTACACAAAAAAATACCAATAGTAGTACGTTATTACTAGACTTACTGCGCAACATTGGTGACTTGCACAATTCCGTGGAAAAGAGTTCAGCCCTCACACTGAACTGGACCAAGGGGCACGAGAGAGTGCCCACCTCTAGTGACTTATTACATCCGTTGGGTTCACAAAGTATACAAAACTCAACATCTTTTGACTTGGGTCGTTTCGTTCGGCTGAGTGAAGGTAGGTTGGCTGTGGAAAGAAAAGCTGAAACGCGTCACGCGCGACTTTTCCTCCATGCGACTGTCTCTCGCTCTCTCTCAGGAGCTCTCTCCTGAGCCAAGGAGCTCTCCACCTCAGCTCAGCTTCAGTCTCATTCTGCAATCTACGGCCGTCTCCTCAAGAGCCCCCGACCTCCACGACCCCACGGTCCGTACCTTCCTCCACCACTTCATCAACCATGGGCCAAGTCTGTTCCGGCGCTGGCATGAGCAAGCACGTCAACACGCCGCGCGACCCGGCTGACAAGGAGCTCGACGAGGTCGAGATGCGTGAGACCAAGCTCCCGGACTTTGATGCGTTCTTCGAGCAGGCTGCCGAGCCGCTCAACAAGCTCGTCGCGATCCACAACAGCATCGCGCAGAGCGAGGAGAACTTGGACTCGGCGGCCGCAGCGATCCAAGGCGAGGCCCAGGTGCGACTCTCGATCGCCGTGCGCGGCCGTGTCGACCTGGACTTCTGGAAGTTCGACGACAAGGACAATGAGTACGTCTTCACGCAGGCCGAGGTCGAGACCAAGGTCGGCGCCAACCAGGCGCTGCGCGACGCCTACGAGCGCACGGAGCACTCGATCGGGAACCTCAACTCGGCCGTGGACCAGCCATCGAACCTGGGGTCCCCAACGCAGTTTATCGTCAAGCGCGGCCGACTGTTTATCGAGCGCAAGGGTGCCCAGGACGCGTTCATCCGAGACGTCAACGTCTCGATCTTCTCACTGCGCAAGCTGATGGCACTCGAGGCCGGTGTCAGTGGGCTCAAGGAGGGCGTCGTGATATTTGTCAAGGAGCTCGCCAAGGTTCAGGACGTCGGCCCGCTGAGCGCCAGTACGGACGACGACGGCAAGATCGTCGTCATGTGCGGTGACCAGGAGCTCGACTTGCGTAAGATGGACCACCTGTCCAAGCCTGCGGCCCAGCTCCGCGACGCGCTCGTCGAGTTGCTTGAGAACGTCGAGACCGCGGCGACCTCGGTGCCAGAGCTCGCGGAGCAAAGCGCCGCGTTGGCGGAGGAAGCCCAGACGTTCCCTGGCAAGGTCCCTGACGCTGTCTCTGAGTCAGACCTCGGACTGACCGATAAGGCCAAGGCTCTTGGTGCCACGACGATGAACGTCAAGGCGCTCGCGAGCGGGCCAAAGATCGTCAAGGCCACGACTCTCATGATCAAGTACGCGGGGACGGAGATCAAGCAGGCCATGAGCATCCCATTGGGTGGATAGAGAAGTCTCCGTGTTGTATTGAGAGAGAGGGAGAGAGAGAGAGTTGTGCGAGTGAAAACGTGTAGTGTGAAAATCAGCAGCATCGACAGCGAGAGAGGAGGGTGATCGAAGCCCTTGTCGAAGAGGTTGGAGCTGCGCGAGATTTAATATATAAACAATTCAATCCTATACCTGTCTAGCGCTGATGAAAGCGGAAGTAAAGTCGGCATTGGCTACAGTGCTGCTTGTGAATGTCTCCAGCAGCGTGCACAAAAGCAAATTTTCCAGAGTTCACAGGGTTTGAGTCTGTAGCGCCATAACCAAAGACTTGTCTGTAGATTTGTGGAGCCCTGCGAACATGGTGCTCAAGGTCTTGCCGTGAACCCATCTGTGTCGTTACTAGCTACATAGACCGCGTCCCAGCTCTGTTGCCGACAAACCCGAGTGCGCTGTGCGATGGCGTCACCTGCGCTCTTCCACCTATTGCTGCTGCTGCTGCTTGTGTTGCTTCCCTATCACGTCGCAGTCGCGTCGGCGCAGAAATCGCTCGCTAATGTGCAGCGTCTCTATCGAAAGTGGCAACAACCAGGAGACAACAGCTCCAGACGCCGCGGGGGACGGCCTCGTGCATCAGCCGCAGCCTTCGCTGCTGGGCGAGATGCTCACTTGGCGACAATGTCATGATTGTCGATTTCTGTTTTTTTTACGCCAGTTCTTGGAGTTTTGACGGATCGTACTTAGACAACTACTTATAGTACGGACACAATATAAACGTACTTAAACGAAAAAGAACTGTACTCTCCTCTCCGAGAGCGATTGATCGGTTCCAAGCAAAAAGCAAGACGACGAGCTCCAAGTGGCGCTCTCTCTCTCTCTCTCTCTAGTCCTGTAGCAGCAGCCTGTAGCCGCCATGTCGTCCCCCGAAGCGCAGTCCGGCAGCAGCAGCAGCAGCGAAGACGAGTTTGACTTTGGCGCCACGTCCACCAAGGCCACGACCGAGAGCACAGCCGCCGCCAAGGCCGAGCCCAAGAGCGAGGTCAAGACGAACGACCACTCCAAGCTCTTTAGCGACGAGGAGGAGGACGACGAGGACGGAGAAGGCGTCAATGAGAGCACAGGCCCCAGCGCCAAGACGGAGAAGAACTCGGACGACGACGGCCGCAAGGAGAAAGAGATGGAGGACCTCTTTGGCTCGGACTACGACTCGGAGGAGGAGGAGTTCAAGGCCTCGTACGTATCATAACTTGACTGTTGGTTATGGCTGGCTATTGCTAACTAGTGTGTAATGTATAGTGGCGTGAAGGAGTCCCCCATGCGCGAGGAAAACCGTAGTGCCATGAGCGACCACCACCTGTTTGCGGACGACACGGCGGACACGGGCAGCAACGCGCACGCGAACGAGATCTGGATCCCCAAGACCCCCAAGGCGCCCAAGACGGCGTCGTACTTCATCACCAAGATGCCTAACATCTTGCGGCTCGTGCCCGAGGCCTACACGAAGCAGGCGATCGACGACGAGATGCTCAATCCGTCCGACGAGACGCTCTACCGCAACTACGTGCGCTGGCGGTGCGTCCTAATTCTGTATCATCCTCTTGTACTTATAGCTCTGTACTGAAAGTTATTCTTTTGATGGCTCGTGATGAACCAGCTACCAGCGGGACGAGCAGGGCCGCGTGAAGCTTGACCCAAAGACGGACCGACCGCTGCGCGAGTCCAACACCAAGCTCGTGCAGTGGGAGGATGGCACGCTCACCATGTTTGTCGGCAAGGAGGCGCTCAACCTCACGCGCCAGAAGATCGCCAACTCGTTTCTCTACGTCAATGAGGTAAGGATGTCCTAATTCTAACTGCCTTTCTGTACACAGCGCGAATGTCCTAACGGTGTCGTACCTACCCGTAGATGTCGAGCGACAAGCCCGAGTTCGACGACGAGGCCGACGCGACGAACCAGGAAACCGTGCTCGAGTGCCACGCGCGCCTGAACGAGAAGTTCACGATTCGGCCGATGACGACGTCGAGCAAGTCGCACAAGAGCCTCACGATGTCCATGCGCGCCAAGCACAACAAGGGCGTGCAGAAGATCAAGTCGTACATCTCGGAGCTCGATGGCTACCGCGAACAGGAGCAGCGCGTCAAGATCACGGACGACCGGCTGCGTCTCCAGAACCGCAAGAAGGCCCGCCAGGGGTACGAGTTCGACCGCGAGCGCTCGGCACGCATGGACGCGTCCTTTTTGGAGGACGGCTACGACGGTGCCGACTACGACGAGGACGAGAACGTCGGTGCGATCAAGGAGCAGTTTGGCGGCCGTGGCGGTGCGCGCAAGCCAACTGGAGCTGCGGCCAAGAAGCCCGCTGCCAATGCGCAGCGCCGCCCTCCTGCTCCGTCGTACCGTGGCGCGGGTTTTGACGAGTACCGCCGCAACCGCGCGGCCGAGAAGTCCGAAAGCGAAAACGAAGATGCCGAGGACGATCAAGAGGAGGAAGAGGAGGAGGAAATGGTGATCCGTAGCACGAAAAAGAGACGAACAGTTGACGAGGACTCAGACTAGAGCCACACACACAGCCAGCAGTAAGCCACTCAAGAGAGAGCTCAGCTCCGGAAGTCTTTTCATTTAGCCCTAACCTAGCCTTGTATTGACCACATTCATGCCACTTTGCTGTACCATCTTGAGCATTCTCTTGCTTTGCCTTACTTCTGGGCCAAGAAGACGCAGCTGTCCATGGTGCCACGGAACGCGTCCGTGACAGCGGCCTGCATGTCGTCAGTCCACTGGGAGTTAGGCGCCGCGTCGCGCCACTTGGAGCGCGTGCGCAGACCCTTCAGGTAGCGCAGCATCGTGAGGTCGCCTTGCGGCACCGTGAGCAGCAGCGTGCCTTCCGGCAGCACGTTCTCGTACAGATCCGCCAAAAAATTATTGATCGCCTCGCAATGCGCCTGCTGCTGCGTCATCCACTCCTCGTGTCTGAAAAGGAAATTGCTCGTGACCACGTGATCGCTCGGTCCGTCGATCTCGAGCCAGCAGACATCGTCGCCAGTGCCTCCAAGCGACGCCTCGACACTCTTCTTCATCTCAGTCCTGTCAACAAAGTCGTCCACTTTGGAGATCGGACCTGGGCCAGTTCTTTCAGTCGACTTCTTGGTAGCAAACGCCTTCGCATGTGCGTACGGACTGCGCGCGAGCGAGCTCAGGTCGCCACTCGCGAACAGCTGCCACGGCTTGTCCTGCTTCTCTGGCCCCATCTTCTTAACACCACCAGCACTATCAGCAGTATGCGCGTCACAGGACAACCGCAATAGCGCCATGCGCTTTGCATTCTCGTCCATCTTGTGCGCGAGCGAGTCAAAGACGCCGACAGGGAGCTCTGTGTCAGGGAGCCCGAACGATGGCCCGTAGCGTAGCTTGAGCAGCACGAGCTGCATGGCTGAGATCGCATCCTCGGCCGAGTCGTGGCCAGTCTGGCCCTCCTGCAGCTGGATGTCTTTGCGCAGGTACGTCTTGGTCAGGTACTTGAGCGACGTGCGGAACGGGAACCCACGCTGGTGCGGATACAAGATCGAGCTGTCGGCGATCCTCAAATGGATGATCCGAAGAGCGCGCAGGTCGCTCGTGAGCGAGTGACCCACGAGGATCGTGTCTTCAAACAGAAACTGGTCGAGCAGTGCTTTCTGGACGTCTGCGAGGATGCACTTCTCGTTCGCCATCATCTCGGGTGTAATGCCACTGAACTCGGTCAGGTAGTTGATGATCGTACTTTGCGGCTTGACGAGCTGGTCATACACCACGGTGCTCTGTTCGTCGACGACAGTCACGCGCGTGAGCTCCATACCGATATCCGTCTCGCACATTTCGCAATCCAAAGCGTACATCACGACTTTCTTGTTAGTGGACTCGGCATCTCCGTCTGCTCGTGGCTTGGTCTGCACGAAGCGATCCCGAGTACAGCCATTCGTCGCAATGTCGAGCAGCTTCTGTTCATCCTCGACGGCGACGGGATACCCGTGCTGGATCAGCTCCTGCTCCGAGAGCACGTAGTACTCCATATCGTAATTGCTCGCAGCGACCTCACCATCGCCATCGGTCATTACTGTCTTACTCACGTCGCCACCGTTCTCCGATTGCTGCTGCTGCGTTCCTGGCAGAATGAGCTTCCCATCAGCCGTTCGAGGCACGTCGATGACGACGGCCTTGACCAGCGACAGGCGTATCGAGCGCTCCGCCGAGTCGCCACGGCGCTTGTTGGCCCCGAGGTGCTCTGGGGTTTTGCGAGCATACGTCTTGTCCACGATGGGGTCCGTGTTGAAGTAGTGCATTGACGCGTCCTCGCTTACGAGTACGTCGAGCGAGAACGCGTCCTCTTCATCCTCTACCGCAGCAGTGATCCTAATAGCTTCATCGCCACCTACGGTGGTCGTACTGGTACTTGCAGCAGCCGCAGTCTTGACCTGTTGTCGCCATTTCAAGTGCAGCAAGTCGCCGTCGAGCTCCCACGTGCCGCCAAGCGGTTGGCTCTTGCGCACAAACGTCCCAGAGGGCAGCACGATCACTTCGTCCGTGTAGCCAAACGAGTGGCGCATCATGAACGTGAGCTCGTGGCCGTAAAAGAGCTCTTCGGCAGGCATATTCCTGTAATAATCAGAGATATCAAGAGGTCAGAATAAGTTAAAACTTCACAACCAAAGTCCATGCAAATGACAATGTCGAACGTACTTTGTGATAGCTGGCGGCCGGGGAAACTTGTAGAGCAGCTCGGGCAGCGGACGCTCCATGCGCCTGGCCTCGTCGCTCTTCGAGAGCACACAGGGCATGCTCGAGCACCCGTCGAAGAAGCTCAGCGTCGACCGGTAGCGCTGCAGCACGGAGGGGTGCACATTGCCTAGGAGCACGAGACACACTTTCGTTGGCGCCTTCTTGTTGGGGAAGAGCGAATCCATGAGAAACGGACTAACTTGGCTTGGGTTGCTCTTGCTGTCTTTTTGTGTGTTGCCTAGGACAACATTTATGACAATGTTCTGAATGTCCTCGACGTCGAGACGCATGCGTGGCGCGCGCGAGTGCTCCATCCAGTGCGCGAAGTTGAGCAGCACGTTGCTCTGCACGACCTGCCGCGGGTATTTGATGATTAGGTCCTCTGAGTACACGTCGTAGTCGCTGCCGCGGCGATTTCCCGGACCACCACCGCCAGCTGCAATCACCGAGGTCGCCCCGTTTGCGTAGCTCTGCTGCTGGTACGGCTGCGGCGGTGGACGCGGCCCTGTCGCTCGTGGCTGGATCTGGTGATACGCGCCGCTGCTTGTCGACGACGCCGCGTGCTGGTCTTGCATGGCAGAGTGCAGACGCTTGTGTGGATACCTATCGCTGTCGCCATCGCTCTGTGGGAAAAGTGAATTATACCCAATGGCACCCCCACCTCCTGCTCCATACCGAGGCTGCGGCGGCGCTCTCGGACGAGGCAGCAAGCCTCCTGATGGCGGTAGTGGCGGGCAAATCACATGCGCTGGAGGCGCTGCAGCGACAGCTTCACTGCCAGTCACGCGTGACGGATGGGACAGGATCGGCGCTTCCGTGACGGCGGGGGCTGCTGGCGCTTGCTCCATGGGCTCGTCGTCATCCTGCTGCTGCTGATTGAGCACCTGCGGCTGCTGTGGCGACACGTCGTCCTGCTCCTCTACCTCCTCGCCTTCCTCCAGGATCTCGCCATCTTCCCACTCGCCATCGGACGCCATCACTTCTGCTCTTGCTTTCCTTGCTTTGGGGAAATGAATGACCCGAAAATTGCACCCAATCGATTATCGCAGTATGATTCGCCAAAATATGAATTAATTGATGTTTTTAGCTAATAAGATCACGAGAACCAAGCAACTCATTTGAGGGTTCGAGCTGAGTCAGCAAACCATGTTGCACATTCTAACATGAACAGCTCAGATCATTTCGAGTCCTCACCTAACTGTACTATCACGACAGCCACTACTTGTTCACATCGACACAACTGCTACGAGTAATTCGAACTCAAAGCTCACGCACTGAGCGCGATCTTGGCCCTCACGGGGCCGTTGTCGCTTTTCACGATCGCGGAAAAGATCTGCTCGAGCTCGCCGAGACGCAGCTTTGGGAGTCGAGTCATCATCGCCTTGGAGCCCCCGCAGACCACCATTGTTGTCGTACTCGAAGCAACAGAGCTCGCAGCGCTGGAGCTGAGCATGATGCGGTCGTGCGTGACTCTGGACCTCGATAGCATCGGTACGATCGCGTCCGTCCAGCCTGACGAGGAGCTCGCATGGCCATGGGCAGGTGCTGGTGAACTCGTAGCTCCTGGGCCAATTCGCCGCCTGGGGGTTATTGTTGACGACGACGACGACGACGGCGTCCAAGACATGAAGCTGCGCTCAGTGGTGGTCGTCAGTGTTGTCACGGTGAGCGCGCTGCAGGTATTAGAATCCGTCTTGGCTGGCCACTGACGCCTCTGAACGCTGATCATGTCGTTCACGACGGGACTGGGCGTGCTCGCGGCGTCTTCGTCGCTTGTGGGGCCGTTGCTCGTGGGTGTCGGCGGCTCGTACAGGATCACGCCGTAGCTGCGCAGCCGGCCGCCCATGCTGCTGCGACGCACAAAGCTCTCACTGTTGTTATTGTTGTTGTGTTGGCGTAGGCGCTCCGAATTGTGCCTCGCCAGCTGTATGTGTGGGAACGAGATCGTTTGGCCCATTCGTTAGTAAAGAGAGAGAGTTGATGGGCTGTGGCTTGGAGACGTCGGAATCGCGAATGAAGGCGACTGAAGCTCATGCAGATGGATGATTACATGTTACGCTAGCCATGACGCGAGATCCGGACGAGACGTCGGAAGGAACGATAGAAGGAATTCTGAAACAAGGAGACCTCTCCAACTCTCGCTCGGAGCCGCTCGTTCAGTTGCATTCATGCTGAGAGAAGGCGGTTCAGTTCAGTCGCCACTCTCGAGTTTGACATACGAGTGGAGTGAACAAGCCATCTGCCATCTGCCAGAGCGTCTCTCTCTCTCTCTCTCTCTCTCTCTAAGCTAGCCTCTCGACCACTTCCATCACCTAACGAACGCAGGCAAGAGCCCCACTCGCCACCTTCGAAGTCGAAGCATGCCTCCCACTCCCCCCTGACTCTGGCATCACGTACTTAGTCGAATATTCGTACTTAAACGAGCTTGAAGTATCGTACTTTATCGAACTCTCGCTGTGCCCACCCTCGAAAAGCTCCCCAGAAAAATCCTTTCCCACACACAACACAAGCAAAAGCAAGCCACGTAGCAAGCACTAAAGCAGGATGGCCGAGCCGGACGACCTCTTCACGCTCAAGAACCAGCTCTGGGTGGGCAACTACCAGAACGCGATCAGCGAGGGCGGCATGCTCACGCACGTGCGCGATGCGCTGCGCCACGAGCGCGACGCCTACGTCTTCCGCGCGCACTTGGGGCTCGGCAACTACGACCACGTACTCGCGAGCATCCCGGACGCCGGCACGACGCCGATCGCACTGAGCGCCGTCAAGCTGCTCGCGACCTTCCTGAGCGGCAGCGGTGACGCCGAGATGATCGAGCTCACGCTCAAGGAGTGGCTCGCGGACCCGACGAGCGGCGAGAACCCGCAGCTGCTGCTCGTCGCCGGCATGATCTTTGCGCGCGCGGCCAAATACTCGGACGCGCTCTCAGCGCTCACGAAGGGCGGCTCGCTCGAGCACATGTTATATATCGTCCACCTGTACCTGCAGATGGACCGACCCGACCTCGCGCAGAAACAGGTGCAGGAGATGCGCAAGATCGAGGAAGACTCGACGCTCACGCAGCTCGCGCAGGCGTGGTGCCTTGCGCTCCGCGGCGGGGACAAGGCCGACGAGGCCACGCTGCACTTCCAGGAGCTCTCGGACCGCTTTGGCGCCACGCCGCTGCTGCTCAACGGTGCCGCCGTCGCGTTCATGGCGCTCAAGAATTTCGTCGAGGCCGAGCGCCTGCTCGCCGAGGCGCTTCAGAAGGACGTGGCGAATGAGGACACGCTCATCAACCTCGTGACCGTGAGCGCGCATCTGAACAAGCCGTTCCAGCAGTACCTCGCGCAGCTCGAGCAGGTCGCGCCCGCGAACGCATGGCTGGCAAATTACATCCGCCTCGACCAGGAGTTCTCCATGACGGCCGCCAACTTTGCGTAGAGATGCGGGAATGGTGCATGCGCGTTCGTCGAGCGAGCGAATGAAGGGGTTTGTTAGAAAATCAAGAAACAAACAATTGCATGGTATATGAAAACAAAGACCCGTCGAGAGCGTGAAGGTGTTGGGCTTGTCGCGTCGTTTATTTATCCAGCTGGCCTGCCTCGCCGGAGCATTTATGATGCATGAAGAGATTGGCGTGTGAGACGTTGCTGGGTCTTGTATGGCTGCTGGTGATGATGATACTGGGGTTGTTGCTGCTCTTGTTTATGGTGTTGATGACGCTCGCTGGCCTTCTGTGCGTATGTGTTTAGCGGGTAAGTTCCTTGTTCATGAACTTTCGCTTGGCGAAGAACATCCACCACTTGCTTCGCGAGCCGTCGGCGAAGACTTCGTCCGGGAGGCGCATGGCGATCGCTTCGCGCAGCTGCTTAAAATATGCGCGGATCGTTTCTGTAGGTCATTAGTTATCAGGAAGCACAATACAAGGCGACAGTCAGAAGAATGAACAAGATGAGGCAAGCCACCGACGCTGCCAGCCCACATACCTGCTTCGTTGGCGCTCGTTGGCGCGCGCACAAGGCCACCGAGGGGGAAAGCCGAGTCGCCTGGGATCGCAAACGCGTCCACGGCGGTCTGCTGCAGTACACGGATCGCTGTCATGAATACGCGTAATCACATCACAAACACACGTGTGAGCTCATCAAGAACGCCACTAACGACGAGCGCGCCCTAAAACGTACCGTCCGCCTTGGTGGTGCACTTGTCGAGCTTCTTGAGGCAGAGGTGCACGAAGAGCGTGCCGTAGATGAGCACGCGGTCGGCGTTGCCCTTGATCTCAAAGTTCGTGAACATGACGTTCGCGCGGAAGAGCTGGATGATCTCGTCCACGATGTCGTCCTCGCCGTCGGGCGCGGGCGGCGCCGGGCCGCGCGAGCGGGTTTTGATGGGCAGCAGTGCGCAGCCACAGATCTCCTGCGTCTGCAGCTCGTTGAGCGTCGAGTGGTACGCGGGCATCGTGGAGCTCTCTCGTTGGGATTGCTTGGGAGCTTCTGGTTGAACTGGAGCTCTTTTCTGACTGTGAGAAGCACACAAGCAACCAGCTCAGAGAGGTTTCTCGCAGCTTTGAAGCAGGTAAACCTTTTCAAAGTGAATTTCCCACCCGCTGTGTTCATTTTTCTAAATCAAATTCACCATATGAATCTACAAAATAATTTGTGTTCATGCATATTTTGATGATAAAATATCATTTCTTCATTGACTTCAAAACTATTCCACTTTTATAAATACATTATACTGCCTCAATTCATCACCTCATTTTTGAAATACAATAATAAACTACCGAAGAGCATATTTCGAACCCTTTCTCCTGTCCATATGTTATTTCAGAGTGTCCCGGGTGTCGCTGGTTACAATTCTGCGATTGGGCCGATTTCTGATGATGGGCTGCGTTGGCGGGACAGCAAGCGCGCATGACGAGAACGTCTCGATAACCAACGAGAACGAGAACGAAAGCAACTCAGGCCACTCACGCAGTCACCATTCTGCTCCTCGCGACGCTCTACCAGAACATGGGCGGCGTGTACAGCCGCGTGCGCCACGTGCAGTCGCTGCGGCCGGGTGACCACATCGCGATCTGGGACACGAGCCGCTGGCCGCTGTCGTACCAGCACCACGGCATCGTCTGGGCCTCCGGCGAGAGCTTCTCGGACATCAAGGTGTGCCACGTCTGGAGCCCGCTCGAGGGCTACCAGGAGGCCCAGGCGGACTCGTGCTTCCGCATCTCGACGCTCGAGGAGTTCCTCTACAAGCGCACGGTCACGAACCTGCGCCTTGTCGAGTACCACACGTCCGGGCTGCGCGAAGTGCTCTCGCGCTGGGGTGAGGTGCACCTGTCCAAGAGCGACCTGCCCGAGGTCGTGCTCGCGCGTTGCAAGTTCCTGCTTGGCCTCGGCAAGGGTGACTTCAACATCTTCAGGCAGAACTGCGAGCACGCGGCCCACTGGTGCATGACGGGCGAGCAGTGGTGCAAGCAGACGCTGTCCAAGGTGAAAGGCCGTGTGCCGTTCGAGAATCGCCTCGCGAAGGAGGACGTCGACGCGCTTGTGCTCGAGATCGAGGCCATCAAGGACATCTCGCGCAGCGTCGTGGACAGCGTGCTCAAGCTCTCGGGCTCCAAGGTCTTCCTGCGCGTCAAGGGCAACCACTACGTGCGCATTTTGGACGACGGCCGCGTGGGCGTCGTCGCACAGGGCGACAACCCCGAGCGCTGTGGCCGCACGGCCTTCCGGCTCGAGTGCTACTCAAAAGGGTACAACTGCGTCAAGGTGAGCTTCTACCACGAGGAGAGCGACGACCACATGTTCAGTCGGTCGACGTTCTCGTGTTTCCGTGATCTGCGCATGAAGCATAGCAACTGGGTGCGCGGCATGTCGGGGCTCAAGTGGGAGTACTCGTCCGCCGGCAACCTCAAGAGCATGAACCAGCACCGGCGCTACGTGGGCGTGCGGGACGACAACATCCTCGTGGACGTGAGCATGCGCAGCGACGCGACACGCTTCGAGTTCGTGCCGTGCGAGCCGACGCAGGGCGAGTACAAGCCGCCGGATATCCACTGCGTCACACGCGCGTACAACCACGACCGGTCAATCACGCAGATGGAGTCGCGCAGCATGCGCGACTTCGAGGCCGCGATCCGCAAGGCCCAGCACCTCCACCAAGAAGACGACGATACTGCGGCCGTGTGACGTCGACGCATCGCTTGTCGCAGGTAGCAAGCAAGCAGGCAGACGCTCTAAGGCAGACAGACATGTACATTTATGAATTCTTTCTCGACTCTTTGTTTCGCGCCATCATGCGATGCCATGATGAGCTCAACCTGCACACACGTGTGAACACGTCACAGAGGGACTGCGTTAGGTCATCGTGGTAGAATGGCCGCAGCCATGAGAGGAAGTAATCGTTCTCTTGAGAGACTGCCAGCGCCTGCCAGCGCATACGAGCCACGCAGGTGGCTGGCTAATGGAGAAGAAGCGGGTCGAAGGTGTCGCAGGCGACGACACCAACAGAGAATGCCACGGCATGTCGCACGGCTGCTCTGCGGGTCGAGTCTCGCATTCACAGACACGCATAATACACCTACTTGGTGCCGTCATTCGCAGAGGCGGGTCGCGTAATGCGGAAACGGAGCCATCTCCCGATGTCGCGATTACACACCGAGCACCACAAGTTCAAGAGGAATGAGTTCAACATCGCCGCTGATTGGCTGAAAAAATGTCGTAGACTATCGCAACCACCCAGAAATTGCAATTATGGATGATTATAGGGTTATGCCCCGTTTATGGATATATGATCATGCTATATCAAGGTTTTTTAAGAGGTTCCATGAATGTACTTTTTCTCACACGTTTCTCTCGTGTCACTGTATCCACTGTGCTAAACAGGTTTCAGTAAATGACCTAAAAGAAATGTTGCCGAGAAGATGCAAAGAAAGCTGGCTGCGTGATGGATCTGCTGGTGTCTCGCTTAGAAGCGGACCACAGGTGGCAGATCCACATCTGCGCTCTCGTGAGTGAACTGCTGTCCTGTGCAGGGGCCACTTCCGCATTCGCCTGCCAACTCGCACCTACGAACACACGGAAGAGCGAAAGGAAGAAGAGCGACTGCGCGCGAGATTCATTCACGAAAACCACATCTCAGTCGCGCTTTCCCGGTCGTTCAAGCGCACAACAAGTCAATCCGCTCAGCTCAGCTCATTGTACAACCAGCGCGACCGACAGAAGAAGAAGGAAGCAGGATGAACGTGATCTACTCGGTGAAGGACTACGTCTCGAACGTGCTCGACTTCCACCAGGGCACGGTCTCGGGCGCGATCGACATCGTCGCTGTGCAGCACGAGGACGGCTCGTTTCGCTGCACGCCCTTCCACGTGCACTTTGGCAAGGCAAAGGTGCGCGCTGTGCGAGAGTATGGTAGATACACTGACGATGTATATGAAATATAAGACTCAGTGTGTCTATGTGTGTATTAGCTAAAGCGCGTGGCGGAGAAGGTGGTCAAGATCGTGGTGAACGGAAACGTCGTTAATGGCGTGCACATGAAGGTACAGCGGTCTCTTTGGCTTGCTCTAGCCATGGAATGCTAATCTAAGCGAATGTGAATGGTGATGGTTGAATGTGGACAGCTTGGTGCTGCTGGCGAGGCGTTCTTCGTGGACCAAGTGGACGAGCCAGTGGACACGGACTACAGCACGTCGCCGCTCGTGAGCCCCGCGCCGTCGTCGTCAAGTGGCGTGACGAGCCGAGAGAAGCCGCTCGTGCACTTTGATCTGCCTTTATCTGTATGTAGCTCTGTGTGTGGAATTTGTGTGGAACCTTTAAAATTGCACTGAACATTTATACCTTTGTGCTCACTCATTCTTTAGATACCTGGTCCGCCGCACTCACACACTGCCAGTCCAAGTGGCTCCTCTGTTGGGGATGCAAGTGACCTTGGTGATCACCCAGAATGGCACGACGCATATCGGTACGCCCTTATTTGACGTGCATACTAACTGTGTGGCTTGTTCAATTCAACTAACGCTACTTTCGTGCTTCTTCTAGGAGGCTGGCGCCAGAGCTCCAGCGACGAGAAGACCCCTACAGCAGCAACTTGTCATCAGAGCGACTCACGTGGGGGTGGGGCACTCTCCCAGTCATCCAACCGGCGCCAGACTTGGGGAATTTTGTCGACACGGACACGGAGGACGAGCTGCCTATGATGGTCAAGAGCGACTCGGTTTACTTTGATGCGATGGAGGGCGAGAGCGGTCCGTCTGCGACCTACTGTGCAGGTAAGCATGCTCTTTTATCATGTGTTTCCATTCTACAGCTCGCTGCTGACCTTGAGACCATGCTGTCTACGGTAAATAGACCATCCATGTATGTCGCTGTGTGGCGATCTCCTCGGCGACGCCGAGTCCCAAGAAGACGCTCATGCGATCTTCTCTGAGCACATCATCACGTTCGAGTACTTCCGCGAGAACCCGGTCGCACTGCTCGCGGATCGCAACCTCATGTTCCTCATCGACGGGAAGATCTGTCCGTTCAGTCTGGAAATCCAGGCATATTTCGTGTCTCGTGTGCTGTTTCCGAACTCGCCGCCGCTACCGCTTACCTCATCGTCGATAAACTCGTCAAATTCTTTGTTCCAAACAGAGGGTGAGCGAACTCAGCAGTCATATCCATTTGGATACCAAGAGAGTGGTGAATATGAAGATGAGCGACTGGACTATGCTGGGAATGCAAGATTCGAGATCGACTCAGCATTCATCCACGAGAACGCACCAGCACCAAACTCTCACCCGAATGTGACTATCCAGGTCCCAGATGACTCATCAAGCGAGTCTTTTTATCGCAAGACGCTGCAACCGACGCAAGAGGATCTGCTGAAGATGGATCTGCGCTACGGCACGAATGACATTGAGTTTGTCGTGCACACCACGTCGTCCGAGGCACCGGAGCTGCGCGTGAGTGCGCGGTTGTACTACTGGCCGATCTCTGCAAAGATAGTGATCGCCGAGATCGACGGAGCAGTCTCTCGAATTGCCTCGAGTGGCATGTTTTCAGGCTTGCTGTCCAGCGGCAAAGAGAAAGAGCGCTCGGGATTGCACCATGGCGCGCTCGAATTCTACTCCAAGCTCGCGCGGAACGGCTACCGCATTGTGTACTTGACATGTCGCGGTCTTTCGCAGGCCGATCTCATGCACACGATGCTCCGTCCAAGCTCGGAGCAGGAACTTGCACTGCCGAACGGCCCCGTCTTACTCGCCCCAGACCGCCTGCTGGCGACCAACAGCAACGAAGTGATCGAGGCGCGCGAGTTTAAAGTCGCCGCGCTGAACGGCATCCGCGCGCTCTTCCCGTCGGACGTCAACCCGTTCTACGCAGCATTCGGCCGGACGTTCGCTGACAGTGTGGTGCTCACCCAGGTCGGCGTGTTCCCCGGGAAAGTATTTCTCGTGGACGAGGGCGACGGTCGACTGCGCCACAAGTCGATGATGAACTTCCAGGAGTCGTACTCGAGTCTCATCGCGATGCTCGACAAGATGTTCCCTCCTCTCTGCGCGCTCTCGCCTCGCCGCATGCTCTCCAGCAGCAGATATAACGGCAGTGGTGGCAGCAGCTCCACTTCGTCGTCGTTGACTTCGACAAAATCTCAGGCAGACGATGAGCGGATACCGGCTCTGTCCTCGTCCTCGTCGGTGATGAAGCGCATTTATTCGGTCGCGGACGACCTCGTATCCGAAGTCATCTCGTCTCAGGCGCGCACGCGGAGCATGGGTGACGAAGCCTACAACGACCTCAACTTTTGGAAGATCCGACCTGGTCGGGTCTAATTTTTTTGCTCAGCAAGTTCAAGCATTCCAATAATTTGTCCAACAATTTTAATGATTTCAATTTGAAGTAGTATATGACTGTACATGACTGAATCCCTGACTGCACGTAACTGGCTTTCACATCTGAGCCCATCGAAATGGATACATGTACAGTTTCGTTTCAGTTGCAGCCATCCATGGTTTCATTAACCATAAATCGGCTCAGAGCTCAAGAGCCAAGAATTCATTTCGGAATTTCCATCAAGGAGATCACAGCTATCAGCTGTATACAACACTGCCACAGGAGGTCCATGATGAAGACGCAGAGCTCGCTCAGCCAGTCGCTGGCGGTCATGGAGGAGTCGTTGATCGTCCAGGCCACGCCGCAGGCCCAGGATTAGGGGCTGCGCACGCACTTCCGCCACTCGCAGATCCTCGGGGGCGTCGTGCTGGTCATCGCTGTCATCGCACCCACCATAATTGTGTTGCAGGGCACGGGCGTGACGATCGAGACATTCCTCGACGGCGAGAAGAGCACCGAGCAGATCAAGACGCTCGTCGACTTCTACAACTCGGTGACTGGCTCCATCGGCTCGCTCGTGTTCAAACCCGTCGATATGTTCCTTGGCATATTCATGGCGGCAGCGTTCCTCTGCCTCGCGACTAACTTCACGCTTGATTATGGCAGCGTGGGCCACTGGCAGTACCTGTCGCTGCTCGCGGCTGGGGTGCTCGCGTACCTCTTCAGCAATGGACTCAACTCACTTAACGTCCAAGTCACCCCGGGAGCGCTCACCTCTGTGATTTCAGCTGCAGACCTCGCTGCCGCTCCGAGTGTCACCAACGACCAGCCACTGCTCACCGATGGCTCACTTTCCTCTACATGGAACCGGTCGTACCTGGAAAATAGCACCGGCAATTCCGTGCTCAACACGATCTTGCGCACGAAGCTGCTTGCTCCAGAGACAATGGGGACCTACTGCACAAGCCCTGGCTACGAAGACGACTTCAGCCCGCTCAGTGGCTTGCCGCTCGTGGCATTCGGCTTCAAGTCGCTATTGTGGCACTCACAAGTTCTCACGTCGGCAATCCAACCAACCAGCTCGCTCCAGATCCCACTGAACCTGAAGAATACAAGCCAGTTCCCAGTTAAAGCGCGCTTCCCGTCACCGAGCAATGTCACCAGCAGCCTGGAGCTCATGGGGTTAGCGATTGTGAAGGACCTTCCTTTCTGTCTTCGAACTCGCAGTTCATTAGCTCAGCAGATTGGGCTAAGCCCCTTGCTGACGCCAAGTACGAGTGGCCGCAGCCAGGAGTGGATGCCACGCGATTGTTCGCCGATACGTCTCTGAAACTCTGGAAGGGCCTGTTCAGCGTCGTCGGAAACGTCACCATCGAGCACGCAAGCATCGATTTCAACCGCCTCGCGATCTCCGAGAGCATTGCATTTGACTCTTTGACGATCGAGCTCCCAATCAACAAGACGATCCAGCTAGATGAGTACGGAAACCAACTAACTGGTAGAGATTTCGGGTGGATGGTCGTGGAACAGTATTGCAACCGCGGAGGGTGTGTAACGGGCTCGAACCCCTTCAAGGTCCGCTATGACATAGTCAAAGTCCAGCCGCGCGTTCAAGTCGCCAGCATCTGCATGAACGACGACGGCACCGAGGATCTAGCCGCCACCGTGTGCAACCGGACGTCAAATAGCTCGATGTTGGTCGTTGGTCTAGGTGTCCGTACCGATGGAGACCGCTGGGACATCGATACCAGTGCCGATACTCGCAACACCACGCGTTTCAAGAACCTGCGCACGGTGTATCCGATCACGATCGGCCGTCTGTCGTGGCAAGTCGAGGACCTCGCGACGGCATTTGGCGCCCAGTGCGACAGCAAGAAAGACGCGGGCTGCGACGGACTGCGCTTCAAGATGCAGCCGGACTCGGACAAGAGCGACTATCTGGTTGTAGGCCAGAGCAGTTTGCTGCAGGTCGAGTTGAACAAATTCAAGGTGGAGCGAGGAGACAACAAGTGGCGAACGCTCGTGTCTGGTGCCGACAGCTCCGGCCGAATCGGTTATGCGGTGCTGCTACCACGCCGCTTCACAAACGTGACAGCAAGTGGCTCAGCATTGCGCATGACGCCCGCTGACAAGTGCAACACGTTCGTCGATGAGTTTATCAACACGGTCGAGAAGAACCACTTGTACATGGACCACAGCCTGCAGACGAGCTACACGGTGGCGTTCTACTACCTCTTTCAGAACGCTGTACAACGCAAGAGCCTCAACGTGTCAACCGCATCGCAGCAGCAGCCTCAGCTGGCGTTCGACGGAAATCGGCAGGAGATGAACGTCCAGATATCGATCCCGACCGTCAACGCTATTATCTCGCTCGTCGGCTGCTCTGTGCTGCTGCTCACGAGCATCGGCATTCTCATTCGAGCCAGAGAGGGCGAGCGCGTGCTGCGAGAGCGTGCCAATGCCGAGATCGTGACGGAAGCCATAATGAACGGTACTAAATTCCCGCCAATGCTGCTCCAGATGGCGTTAGCCCAGAGAACGGATGAGGGTGCCGCCGTTTATCAGGACGCCCAGACACACATCCTACTCCAACAGCTTTGCGTGCAGAGCGTGATCCTGCAGCACAGCGACGCGGAGAACGCCCAGATCTTCCACATCGGCTCGGAGATCGAAGTCTGAGTCTGGTTGATCAGTCTTGCTGAGTTCACGTGAAGTATTTGTTTCATAATCAACATAGACTCTCACCAGTACTTCACTAGTCAGTTTTTTACAGCGACGCCGACTGAAATCAAGGGCCAATATCGTCAGTACTCCCCCCCCCCATTCTGCTTCTCTCTCTCCTAGCAGTGTTCATTAGTCTGTGTTAGCATTGCAATGCAAGTTCCTGTGAATGTCAGATGTACAGCAGAGTGGGATAAGTGATGTCCTAACCCATGGTAATGTTTATGTGGAATTGACCTCTTAGTTGGTGTCCTTATGCAGAGCTTCATGGACTTCGGTGAAGTAATCAGCACGATATTTCTGGTCAAGCACCTCCCAAAAAGTTTTGCTACCATCTACATCAACCGTTGATGTATATGGCAGCAGGCTGGTTGCTTCTTTTCTTTGATTGAACGAAGTTAAAGACGTCCATCAAACAGAAGAGGGGGGGGAGCACTCCAGACTCGCACAGGGATTTGAGCGAGCATTGAGAAGCTGTTTCGCTCGAACAAGCACCAGTATAGAACGCTCGCGCACGGCAGATACACCTTCCTTCACAGGTCAAGCTGAGCTAGTCGATGCAACACATCTCTCACTTAGACCCGCGGGCCCTTCGTAGAAGTCCACAGTATTTTATCAAATCTTGAAAATAGAAATGCCGATTTCTGCCTTCCAACAAATGCCGTTGATACCTCACTATCAAGTTCGCACACCAGACACATCGTACAGACGCTTGACGTTGAGTAGGATATCATGGCACTTCAAGGTTCACCGGGCTTGTAAAATTCTTGCCGTGTTCTCCATATTTGCATAACAATGTTGACTATCTAAAATGGTTATGCAATTCAGGAGGGTACGCTGCATTTTTAGCGTATATGCAGCAACAAGAAATATAGGCCCGGAAAAGCGGCACATATCAAAGCTTCTCAAAAATGATAGCCTAAAAGTTCAACTTTAGGTTGTGAGCCGCTGGGGATACTCTAAAATAAATGGAAATGAGCAAATTGGGCAAATTGGCAGTGCTCAAGCGACGCAAAGGCGCTTATGGCGGGCGTAACGGTACCTCCGCGATCCGTCGCCTATAGCTGTCTGAGGCCACGCGCACTCCTTTATACGCCGTCTCGTGTCAAAGCAGCCAAGCTCACGCGCCGCCGTCCCTGTGGGCATTTGCAGAAACGATCGCGCGGACGCCCAAGCGCGCTTTGACAGTCACATTCAATTGATACAGAGAAGGAAGCAACCCACCGTCCAGGTACAGTGGTGTGAATGCTCTCTCTCTCTCTCTCACACACACTGCAGTACGTTATTACATATGAGCGTGTGCGAATGGGCACTTGACGTTGGCGTCATGCTGTCCGCAGTCCCTCGAGAATGCACAACATGAGGCGTCACACAAAAGAGAGACCGAATGTGCCGACTGGCGGAGGTGGCAGCGGCCACTACGACAGCTCTGCTACGTCGTCGCGTCTGCCAGACGTGCTGCCAGAGGACCGGAGTATGACGCCGCGCGCGCCCGCGTCGCCCAAGCCGCTCTTCAGCTCGTTCAACCAGGCGACCGGCCAGACGCGCAGGTTCGTACAATCAATTGCCCATTTCGATATTGATGACTGGTAGATGTGGGAGGAACATCAATCTCATTATGTCGGTTGTTGGTTTGTTAGAACGCTGGATCTGCGTGACAAGAAGAAGCTGCGCTGCATTTGGCTCGCTCCTGATGAAGGTGCTGCGCGATATCGTAGCACAATACTAGTTGACAAAATGCTTTGTAGTGCTGTCACACTCATCGTGAGGTTGCTCCTTTTTACTATGTAGGTGACCAGCAGATTGTCCGACCGCCGCTGCTGGATGGGATCCACTACTCATACATCGCAGTGGGTGAATCTGTGTGTCCCTATGTTTGGTGAAGGCTTTCACGGATGCTCATCTCAATTGGACGCTTGCTTGCTTGTAGACGTCTCGATTTGGGCAGGATGTGCTCGCGAAGATCAAACGAACGGACACGCTGTCGGTGAATCTCGAGAAGAACGCGCGCTTCATGGACGCAGTGCACACGTACGAGCAGTCGAGCAAGATGCTGGTAATGGCTCACTTTTTGTCGTTTTGCGAGTAGTGGCCGATGATTTTGTATTGGTGTCTACTGAACACATATGTATATCATACATAATGTGCGACCAGAACCGATGCATCCAGAAGCGCTCCGAGTCGCAGGACGTGACGGTCGAGGAGGTCAAATGGCTCCGCGTGGACTACGAGATCCGATGCGTCCAGCTCGTCGCGCTCTGCATGCTCGGCGCTCGCAAATCTGGCGCTCAAGCAGACAACACACCGTTCCTGGTATGTCTGTGGATTTTTGGTCAACACTGTTCGGCACTTTATAGGCGCTCATCGACTGCATGCTTATCTGTATGTCGTTATAACAACAGCTGCTGAAAAAAGCGGAAGAGCTCACGGCCCGAGACGGGCTCCATTACTGCAAAAAACACGTTCAGCGCGCTGCAGTCTATCAGAACATTGCAAACCACTACAAAAAGCAGAAGAAATACCAGGCGGCGCTCCAGGCCGCTGAGAAGGCCGTGCGCATCAACGAGAAGCTGCCCGTGCGCGACCGCCTGCCGATCTCGTATTTCCTGAAAGCCTGTCTCCACGGACTACTGAATGACCCAAGCAACGCTGGGCTGATGTACAATGAATGCATCAACCTGGCGAATGCACAGCAACCAACAGTGATCACGGCGCCATCACGCAACAGTGCTGCTGCGCCTATTCACGAAGACGAGCAAGCAACTGAGACGTTCCATGTCCTGAAAGCGGCGGCCCTGCACAACATGGCGATCGAGTGGGCGAACCTGCACATGCCCGACCAGTGTCGAGACGCGCTTGCGAGTGCCATGGAGGTTGGTGTGAACTGTCTCCCGCAGACTCACCCGGTCGTGCTGCGAATCCTGGATACGTACAAAATCATGCGGCAGAATTTTCTGTTCAAAGGTGAGGCGTCAACCATGCCCGCTGTGACTCGTCCAAGCCCACCGCCGTCATTTATGAACACGGACGACGTTACACTGCAACGGCCACAGCCGCCAAAGTCACCGAAGCTGGTCGGAGGAGACCTGGTCTCAGACAAGCGCAGTCCGAGAGTTGAGCGAGTGCAGCGAAATGTCGCAGAGATGCAGCCGAGAATCAGTCGTCAACGTCCGCCGTCTCAGTTTGCAGAGAACGCTGCCATTGGGCTCCGTGAATCACCCCGCAAGAGGTCAGTGAAGCGTCCAATGGCCACCCCAGAGATGCCAACTGGACTGACCGGTCGACCGTTGTCACCGGGAGCTACGAGGACGTCGTATGTCGTGAAAATGCCCGAAAATGGATATGCACACGCGCTTGGTTCCAAGTATAACCCGCACAAAGAGCAAGTGATTGCGGAGGCGAGGACGTTCGTTGCGAGAAAGAAAGCAGCCTCGCGAATACAGGTTTGAGACATTGCTGGAAGAAACGTGTGGCCGAGGAACTCGGTGTTGACTTTGTTTCTGTGTTGTTATTGGGCAGAAACTGTGGCGGTCGACTCTGAGCAGCCACCGTACGCAGCAAAGAAAGCAACTTCAGGCGTCGGTACACATACAGAGCTTGGTGCGCATGCATCATGAACGAGCCAAGTTTAGCCAAACGCTTGAAGGCGCGAAGCACATCCAAGCAGTGTGGCGAGGCTCGCTGGTGCGATTACGGTGTGCAAACCAGTTCCAGTCTTCGATCGAGATACAGAGCGTATGGCGAGGCAGGACGACGAGAAAAAAAATTGCTTTGAAGAGGGCGAACGCGATTCTGATCCAGGCAGTGATGCGCGGATTTATAGCGAGGGCAGCACTTGCGAATCAACAAGCATCCGCTATTGCAATCCAGTCACACGTGCGGCGCCGCATTAGCGAAGTTGCCGTGAAGAAAGCAATTTCCGCAGCTGCGACGATTAATCGGCTCTTTCGTGGGATGCACGCTCGCCATGTGGAGAGGAAAAAAGCCACCGAAGAAAAGAAAGCGTCCATGGCGATCGCGGCTGAAGTCAAGGCCGCAATGCAAGATCTATTGGTGATGGTGGAGGTGCTGGCGGATGTGATGGCGTGCGCCTTGGAACCTGATCCAGTTTGTGAAGAGCTTGAACACCAAGAAAGTGTTGGCGTCTTAGTCAGCGATGATATGAGCGATACAGCGTATGCTGTGTCGTTCGCTGGGGAAGTTGCTCCAGATTTGTTTGACAGCGCTTTTGATGACTGCCATCGGGATTCTTGCGGAGATGAAGCTGCAGCACCTGAAACATTGTTCTTGAATGATGTTGAGGGTGAGACTGCTGACGAATCAATGTCATCCACTGAAGAGAACTATCTAGCCACCGCAGAAGCGCCGGCTTTACGAGAAACGGATCAAAATGTAGCGGCCTTCGAACCAAGTACGCCGTCGGAAAGACCTAAAATGGCTCGGTCGCACACAAATGAAGCACTTGTCGGGGTAATTATCTCTAGCATCGTCTCCAGCAACGTCGAAAACATCATTTGCGAGACAATCGCAGATTTCACGTCGGTCCAAGCAGAGACAGCTCATCGTCACGAGGCCCAAATTTACGTGGCTCTTGGCGAGCTGCCGAATACGGCACCATATTGTGGAGTTGACAAGGTAGCTGACGTGGGGATCGTGTCGGTGCCATCCGTGTATGCTATGAAGGGTGAGCCTGTTTCGCCCGCAATTGATGTCACTGATGAAGCTGAAAGCCAGGGGTCCATGGGAGTGGTGGATCCTGTGAAACATTCAAACGCTTTAGTGCCTGCCGATATGGAGGATGCTGTGGCGGACCTGGTGTCCGACGTGGAGAGTGCGTCGGTGGAGTCGTCGGAGTGTGTGGTGGACGACGAGTCCGGGTCACCAGCGGCGGCCGTGTTCGTGGACGTGGAGGAGGCGTTGGCCGCCGTCGTGGCTGCGGTGGA
>JAASFV010000186.1:0-33225 GCA_023334015.1 Globisporangium paddicum
AAGTAATTAAATTGAGTTTTGTATCAGATTTGGTTACGGCCATAAACTGACCCGTTCGTGAAAAATCTACTATTTTTGCATTTGTGCTCTGTTCTATAACTTTTCTTTGAAGGATTTTTAAGAAATATGGTTTGTTGCAATGGATAGCCACAGTCTTCCCCTTTCTTTTGAGCTATTTCGGAACCAAAAACATCGAAAAATGAAGTCAACAATGAATTTTAGCTAAGGTATACGAATCCCGGCCATAAACCGGTCTCATACCTTAAGTGTATATTGGGAGCATTCATACATTTGGTTTGTATGCTTATTATTACCTGCTTGTCATTTTATGAATAGCCAAAATAAAACCGAGTGATTTATTTTAGTACGACAAAATCATTCAGTTTATCGTAATTTATGTTTAGGCGCAGAAACTAACAGTATTTTTTAAGGTGACAGCAAACAGAACAGAACAAAAAACACTGATACTCGCGCAGTGATTCCCGCTGGGTTCGCGAGTTGGCTTTGCCTTCTTGCTTGCCTAGCGATCTCTGAGATGGTTTCGCGCTCGTGCAAAGAGAGGGAGCGTGTGGCACTTCAGAAAGTAATCCATAATAAAAAAAACGTATTCCTTGGATCACGCGACATCGCGACACATACAGTTGGCGATATAAAGCGTCGTGTTCACTTTTGTCGTTGATACGAGGCGTCGCAACAACATTCTTGAAGAGCTTTTGTGGCCACGAGAGCCCTGCCAGAAAAGACAAATCGTGATTTGGCAGCTCTATTGCAAAACATGACAAAGTTATCATGCTTGAACTTGAACAGTCTAGTGGCCACCAGATCACTCCGACTCACCTGACGAGCCCAGGCTTGCATGCTGTTGGATATTATTTGTTATATACTATAATAAGAACGGGCTTTGGATAAGCAAAGTACCAAGCAGCATGTGTACAGGAGCCTATTTTTATCAGTCCTTGCGTCGAGTTATAAAAAATATATGAGCATTTTTTTTGCGAGTGTCGAAGACGCGCGCTCCGGGTATTGGCTGTGGCCAGTTGATTACGTTTAAAACGCGGTTCATAAACTGGGCGTCCACAATATCTCCTATTTAGAAGCCTTCGTTTTTGTTTCACTGTTTATAATCACATTTTCCCTTTTTAGTATCATAAAATCCCTCGCTTACGAATTGTGCAAAATATTATTTAAAACCTATTTAGATCCCATAAAATCGCGTGCAAATCCAATACGCGCTCTCAGAGAGGTCCATTTCTCCCTTCAAGGCCACAGGACCAGGTTGATCAGGCCACCCAGACCAGCTCTTCCTGGGATCTGCACGAAAGAGAGCGCGTTCACGTCTCGCTGCTCACTCGTCGGCCCGCTCTCCTCTTCTTCTGCGCTGCTCACGCGCGCCTTCATCTCATTTCGTTCCCTCGCCGCCGTCCTTTACTCCTTTGTGACGCTTCTGGCTGTTGCTCACGAGGAAGAACGAGCGAGAACGAAAGTTTGGAAAGGCTCATTCACTCACAGTTCAACTCGCCACGAGGGATGGAGAGCTACGGATATCAATACGACAACAACACCGCCGTGCTCGTCAAGATGATGCGCGTGGCGGACGCCAAGCCCCAGGCCGCCTTGACCATCAAGCGCCGCAGCATCCTCGCGGCCGTCGAGCCAGCCACCAGCAGCAGCGCCAGCAGCAACGGCAGCGACCTCGAGATGGAACTCGTGACGACTGGCAAGAAGCTGACTAAGCAACAGCAGACGCGGCTTGCCACCAAGGCCAAGAAGCTCTCGACTGAGCGCAGTCGGCTCTGCCGCCAGCGCCAGAAGAATTACGCTGAGAACCTCGAGGGCTCGGTGCGCGCGCTCCAATTCGAGATCGACGACCTGCGTCTACTGCGCGACCTGCGCCGCGAGCAGGTTTTCGTGACGCGCACGTCGGCGTCCGGCTCGCTCGCGCGCATCATCCGCGAATACTGCAACGTGTTCCAGCACGGCATGGCGTCCGACCTTGCTATGGTCTCCATCGGCGCGGGGCTGTCCAAGAAGCGGCCGCTGGGCATCAGCCAGCAGCTCACGCCGCAGGCGCAGCGCGAGTTCATGTACTCGGTCATGGACCCGAATGTCGAGGTCTTCGACTGGTGTGGCCGCTCGGCGCTCGGCTGCCAGCCGCTGCTCAACGGCTGGGAGGCCTGGTCGCTCTGGCACTCGTCGCTCGAGTTCTGCGTCGAGTCGGTCGAGATGCTCGACAACGCGAGCGGCACGCTCGCCGTGCGCACGAACGGTAAGATCCGCGTTACGGTCTCGGCGCAAACGATCCGCGAGCTCTTCCCGCACGCTGCGAGCGACGAGCGCCTGCTCCGCCTGCTGCTCGGCAAGGAGATCGTGTACACGTTGCGCGACACGTTCTTCTTCTCGGACGAGTGCCGCGTCGTCAAGTACAACGTCGACATCGACTTCATCGGCGCGCTGCTCGAGGTTGTGGGCGACTACGCGGACGTGCTCAAGCTCATCCGGCCGCCCGACCAGCCGCCGCTCAACGACCTGGCAGTACGCGCGCCGAACGGCCAGCCGGCTAAGATTGTGACTCCACCGCCATCGGCGCGCTCGCGCCTCGACGTGCAGTTCCTTCTCTCGTAAGTCTCCTTTTTCTTTTTTTGTGGAGGAGGATTTTTTGCTATTCTTGTGTAGATTAATATAATAAAAATCCGTGTGTGAGAATGAGAAGAGTTCTGGTGTTGTGACAACGAGAGTTCTGGTTGGGTGTCATGTGGACGAAAGGGGGGAGCTCCTCGTGGTGTCCTGTCATGAGGAGGGATGGAAAAAGGAATCTCGCGTTGCAAATGCAAGTCACATCAGCAGAAGTGGACAGACGTGCTGCTTGGTTGTCACCACGTGAGTCATCCGTGGGGTGAGGGACGACACGTGGAGATAGATGGCTCCAATATTTATTCCCGGGACGTTGAGAAGAGAGCGACTCGAGTGGGAGAATGCCCCATGGCCATGCCCGTTAATTAAGAGGGACGCACCAAAGTTGATCTCACCAGTCGCTGCGGCATACTGATTTTTGAAATATATCGCATTCTTACTTTTTTTTCTAAAAAAAAAAAGGCGATTTCATGTGAAAGTTATCGGGAAACTACTCATAAATTGCATTCAAAGCTGAAAAACGAGCAATCACGTTTCTGAAAATTAGATACTAGGTGGGCCACACTATTTATAAACCCACACTCACACTTCACATTCATTCTTTCATATTATACTTGAGCGCTGTATCCACATACAAACGCAAAGCTACTTTGCTGTCTGACCAATCCCAGACGGCCCTGGAATTTATTTGCATCAGTTTTTCATTTGCGATTGATGGCCATGGCGATGACAACGCCAGCAGCAGTGCCGCCGCGCTCCGCGAACCTGCGCGTGACGCCCGAGACGCTCGGCGGCCTGCAGCACGCGACCGACCGCATCCGCAACATCTGCATCCTCGCGCACGTAGACCACGGCAAGACGACGCTCAGCGACAGCCTCGTGTCGGCCAATGGCATCATTTCGGAGAAGCTCGCCGGCAAGGTACAGTCCAAGAGAGACTCGTACTCATGTCTGCACAGCTGGATGTTGCGCTTTGCATCGTGCTAATGAACTGTGTGTGACGTATGTGTATATGGGGCTGCAGATTCGCTTTCTTGACAACACGGAGGAAGAGCAACTGCGCGGCATCACGATGAAGTCGAGTGCGATCTCGCTCGTGTTCCAGAACACGAGTGCCGAGAACGCGGACGGAGGTGACGCGGCGCCTTATCTGATCAATTTGGTGGACTCGCCTGGCCACGTTGACTTCTCCTTTGACGTCTCGACCGCCGTGCGACTCTGCGACGGCGCGCTCGTGCTCATTGATGCGGTGGAGGGCGTCTGTGCGCAGACCCACGCGGTGATCCGCCAGGCGTGGAAAGAAGGCATCCGTCCGTGTCTTGTGATCAACAAGATGGACCGACTCATCTTTGAGCTCCAGTACTCGCCCGAGGAGGCCTACCAGCGTCTCAACCGGATCCTCGAGCAGGCGAACGCCGTCCTGAGCTCGCTCATCCGAGCCGACGTCCTCGAGCGACACGACCGTGAGACCGACAAGGCCAAGGCGGAGCAGGAGGCCGAAGGCAGAGATGACAGCACGAATGAGCGAGTCCAGGACGATGAGGCGATCACAAACGAGACTGAAGAGCTCGAGAACGAGCTGCTCTTCTCGCCATCGAACGGCAACGTGCTTTTCGCGAGCGCAGCAGACGGGTGGGCGTTCAACATCGGCTTCTTTGCGCAGCTGTACGCCAAGAAACTCGAGCTGCCGTTCCGCGCCGTGCGCCAGGCGCTTTGGGGAGATTTCTACTACAACAGCAAGACGAAGAAGATTGTGACCAAGCCACCGACGTCCAACAGCCAAACGATGTTCTGCTCGTTCATCCTCGAGCCGATCTGGACTACCTACAAAGCGCTCGTCGCGCCCGTGAGTTCAGATGCAGACTTTGAAGAGCTGCGCAAGCTCCTGCGTCAGCTGCGTGTTGGGAAACTCGTTACAGACCGCGAGCTCAAGCAGAACGACCGCAAGAGCACGATTCAGGCCGTGATGCGCAAGTGGCTCCCTCTATCCACGGCGGTGCTGAAGATGGTCACACGCGCGCTCCCGAGCCCCTTCGCGGCGCAGGCGAAGCGTGCCGAGAAGCTCTGTGCAATCTCGCTGTCGGATCTGGAGAGCGCCGACCGCCACGCCGCAGTCTTCCGGTCGCTTCAGGCCTGTGACACGAGCGACGACGCACCCGTGGTCGTGTACATCTGCAAGATGATCTCTGTTGAAGCGAACGTGCTCTCAGACTTCCACCGTGCTGGGTATGCGCCGAACGAGGAGATCTACCTGGGTGTGGGACGCGTGTACTCGGGGGTCCTCAAAGCGGGCTCGCCGATCTATGTGCTCGACCCAAAATTCCAGGGCTACTACGGCGATATGGATGCCGAGTCAGTGGACGTGAAGCACGTGACACGCGTCCCAGGCGGCGTGCTGCGGCCGTACATGATGATGGGGCGCGAGCTCCACGCCCTCGATGCCGTGCCCGCGGGCAACATTGTCGGTATCGTCGGGCTCCATGAGCACGTGCTTAAGACTGCAACCCTGTCGAGCACGCTCGCGTGTCCGTCGCTGACCAAGATGCCGTACCAGGCCAAGCCGATCGTGCGCGTGGCTGTGGAACCAGAGGACCCGCGCAACTTTGCCGCGTTGGAGGCAGGACTCCAGCGTCTGTACCGCTCAGACCCGACGGTCGAAGTGCAGGTGCAGGAGACGGGTGAGCACGTGATCGTGGCGCTGGGCGAGCTCCACCTCGAGCGCTGCATCAAGGATCTGAAGGAGCGCTTCGCCAAGGTCGCAGTGCGCGTCTCCGAGCCGCTGGTGGGCTTCCGCGAGAGCATCACATATGGCACCATCTCTTCGTACCAGGAGACTGTTGTGTTTAAGGACCTGCTCGCGTCCACGGTTGCAGCTGCGAGCAGAGACGAAGCTGAGGCTGGCAGTCAAAGCCAACATAATGGCGCTGCCACAGGTACTGACGCTTCGAGTGCGACGTTGGGGCTTGCGTCGGGAACGACGCCAGACGGCAGCTTAACGCTCAAGGTGCGTGCTGTGCCACTTCCTGTGGAGGCTGCCAAACTGTTGGAGGAGAATGCGGAGCTGCTGCGCCGCCTTGCAACACTGAGGAAGAAGCACACGAGTGGTGAGGTTGAGGCTGAAGCAGAAGATGAGGATGTTGCTGCTATTGTTGCGACTGCTGCTGGCACGGAGGCGAAGGCGGCGTCTGAGAATGAATACGACGAATTCCGAGCCCAGTTCGAGTCTCATCTGCGCGCGAGCGACGACACTTTCTGGAAAGAACTCCCGTTGGATCGTATATGGAGCTGTGGACCTCGACGTGTGGGACCGAACGTGCTGATCAACAGTCTCCCTAGCTACCAGACGAGCTCAGGCGTATTTTCTACTACGGATCCACTGGCAGCAGGCGACGTGGCATCGATTGCGTTCGAGCACCAGGAGACGCTGAGCAAGCTGGAGAACAGCATCATCACGGGCTTCCAGGTGGCGTCGTCAGCCGGACCGCTCTGCGACGAGCCCGTGTGGGGCGTCGCGTTCGTCGTGGAGGATGTGGTGTTCAATGACGATGTGCGCAAGGAGAATGCGAGCGAGGACGGCAGTGTGGCTGGCGACAAGGACGACGAGAACAAGTTCGGCCCGCTGAGCGGCCAGGTGATCTCGACCATGCGGACGATCTGCCGCGTGGCGTTCGTGAAGCAACCCGTGCGTCTCGTGGAGGCGATCTACGACTGCACCGTGCAGTGCCTCGCGGAGCAGCTGGGCAAGCTTTACAGCGTGATCTCGAAGCGGCGCGGCGACATCTACGCCGAGGAGCTCTCGGACGGCACGGCACTGTTCACGGTCAAGGCGCACCTGCCTGTGATCGAGAGCTTTGGCTTCGCGACGGACCTGCTCATCCAGACGTCTGGCGCCGCGAGCAACCCGCAGCTTGTCTTCTCGCACTGGAGCGTCATGGAGCTTGACCCGTTCTTCCAGCCGCAGACCGAGGAGGAGCGCGAGGACTTTGGCGAGCGCGTGCACGAGCACAACTACGTGCGCCGGTACATCGAGGCCGTGCGCAAGCGCAAGGGGCTCGCGCGCGACGAGAAGGTCGTCGTGCACGCCGAAAAGCAGCGCACGCTCAGCAAGAAGCGCTGAGCAGCGCAGTACAGTATCCATCTCTCCCTAGACGCTCTTTCTTGTGCTCTTCTTGGACCTTGTTTCATCCAACACGTGGAGCTATCAACATCAAAATTAATTCGTCATTTCCGCCATTTAAATACCACATACATACATACATACATCCACACCTGTTTGTCTGATCGCTGTTGGCTGCCTCTTCACTCAGCTCGTGAGCCGCAGCTTGGAGTGCCCCACAGCGGTCTGCCACCGCACGACACCCGCGACCACCTCCATCATGAGGTAGCGCAGGTACTCGGCCGACCGGTTCTTGACCTTGCCGCCAAAGATGACCTCGCACGCCGGCGCACCGTGGTTGTTCGTCGAGTCTAGGAACATGAACCAGTTGAAGATGCTCACGTACGACCCGTCGGTCTCGGCGAAGCGCTGCTTGCCCTCGGACAGTGGGATCGACCGGTACGTGATGAGGAACCCGTTATCGATCAGTCCACGTGCGATGAGTAGGATGGAGTGGTGCTGCTGCTCGCCGTTGCCCACGCTCAGGCGCACGATCACACAGTCGCCGTCCACGCGCTGCAGGATCTTGAGCTCCGTCGTGCGCGGTTGGATACGCTGGTATTCATGCTTGATCGTCAGCAGGTCCCACGTTTTATGTACGAGATCTTCCGCGAGTATGGACGCAAAGTGCTGCGATAGCATGAACTGCAGCGAGTGCTGGTCCAGGATCCGTCGGTCACGCCAGCCGAGCACTTCGCCGCCGAGCGACTCGAAGTCGTTCTGGCTGCGAAACGCCATAATCTCCTGGTAGCTGCTGCCCACGCACTGCATCGCCTCTTCGTACGGCATTGGCGCTGGGAAGAGGATTTTCTGGAAGATTGGCGCATCATCCGAGTTGATCGCGGCGTCGAGCTTGCCGTCAGCGTCCGCTCCGGATACGTTGTCGCCTCGAGTTTGCAGCTGTGAGCCGTTCTCCAGTCGCTTCGGCTGCTTCGCCTCGCCACTGAACTCGGTCACGATGGTCTGGTACGTGCTGTTTTGCATATCCCACTGCTGCATCTGCTTCTTCAGCGCCGCCTTCTCGACGCGCAGGCGGTCGATCGTCGCCACAATCTCCATGAAAGTCTTGTTCGTCTCGCTATCGCTCGACTTGGTCGCGACGAGCGCTGCACCTTTCTCTTGCAGCCGCTCACGCTGCATCTCCAGCGCCGCGAGCTCGTCTCGCATGTCGAGGATACGCGACTTGAGCGCGTTCGTGCGCTTTCGCTCATTCGCATTGTGACGCTTGCGCCGATCGTCCTTGGTGTTTACATCTGCTGGCTGCGCGGGCGACGACACGCCTGCGCCACTCGTGACTTTCGCCGTTGCAGTGGTCGAAAACACTTTGGCTTGGTCCGCATTCGCTCTTGGGCCAGCGCTGGTGCTGATCGTAAACTCCTGTCCATTGGTGCTACTAGCGCCGCGCTTTACCACACTACTAGTCGCAAGCGCCGAGCCAAACGACGACCTGTCGTTCCCGCCCGCGCGGTAATTCGCCGTCGCAGACGCGGTACTACTGGTCGCGCCCAGGGGCAACATGCCCACGTCGAGCGATTGGAGCTCGAGCGTGTCGCCCTCGTCAAAGTCCAGGAACGAGTCACTCACGAGACTCAGCATGTTGAACGACGGCTCGGCTTGTGCAGCGAACGCGTCGGGCTCCTTGGAGGAGGCAGCAAATCCGAAATCCATCACCTAGCGCCCGGCCGGCGATGGCACAGATGATACAGACAGAGCGCAGTGCGTGGTGTAAGTCCTGTACCTACCGTACCCAGCCAGTCGTAACACGGCAGGGCGCACGCTTGATGGCCTCTCACTCGCCCGCCTCCGATGGAATTCAGTGAGATAACTGCTAGGCCCAGAAAACAGGTGGGGATGGTGGCAAAATTACACCTTGTTTTGTGAAAAAAAAAACTCATGTAATCACGGTACAAACTCGTCGCTTTGCTTTGATATTCCTACCTTGTTTTGAGAAAAAGCGTTTAAAAGTAAAATACACACCTTGTACTGGAGTGAAATGCTTGTTGCGATAAAACATGTAAGGAGTGATTGTTACAGGGCGCACTGTTCGAAGCGCTTTGCAAGGATACACGCACGCGCTCAAAAATCCATCGTGTCACATTGGACCCACGCCCACAGGCTCATTCCGCACGAGCCCCACGTGCAGGAGCCACTCTGCAGACGGAGAGAGAGGCATGAACTGGCAGCTGGCGCTCGCGACGTCGGCGTTCCGAGGGTTGCACGACGAATTGCTCGCGTACACGACGCTCTTCTGCGACGCCCGCGACCTGCTCACGCTCTCGCAGACCAACTCAGGTGGCGTCTTTATTACCTCCGTTCATGCTGCTCGTCGTGTAGGTCCACTGACCATTGCGCTTGGGGCCTTCTATGTGTTTGCTCTAGTGTTCTATGTCTTTTGCCGCGAGGAGCCGCTGTGGATGATGCTGTGTCTGCATCGCCACGGCGGAGACTTTGCCTACAAGGACAATTGGCGCCTGACGACGTTCTTCCCGCGCGAGCGACCAGCGGGCATGCCGATCTACCCATCGCTATCTGTCCGCGGCTTTGCGTCGGACTTTCTCTATCGACGGTGGTATCGCTGTCACATGGATCTCAAGGCCTTTGTCTTGCCGGATGCAGCGCAAGACCCATTTGCGAAGCGAGTCCAGAAGTTTGAGACCAAGGACGTCTCGTACCAGCAATACTTTGAGTACGTTCACTATATGTTGCTTCGTTATAAGTGATGGATGCCTGATATGCGTATTCATTCTCATTGTTACGTTTTGCAGAGAATATTCACGCGTCCCGTTCATTCTTAAGAACGCCATTGGCAATTGGAAGGCGTCCACGGAGGTACGCCAACTTCAATCATGCCGGCTACGATGTTGATCATCTGAATCAATATCTAACGATGGATTTTGTTTTCTGCAGTGGACAGTGGAAAAGTTTGTCGAGCAATACCCGATGAACGCCAAGCATCGCCTCACGCACAACTTGGATTTCTTTGGGAGCGGCAAGTCGCTTCAACTGAACTTCGCCGATTACTTCCAGTATGTCTCGCATCAAACCGATGAGACACCGCTGTACATCTTCGACCCAGATTTCGGCGAGAAACTCCCCGAGCTCTTGGACGACTACAATGTCGACGATCTGAAATTTTTCAAGGAAGACATGTTGAAAGTAGTCACTCGCGACAAGGACGAAAAAAGTAAGAAAGCTGCATTGGTTGGTGAGAATGGCGAAGGCAAGACGACAGCCCAGAGCTGCGATGCAGAAAAACAGCATGAGAAACGCAGCACGTCCGAGTCCCTGCGCCCTGATTTCAGGTGGGTTGTCATCGGCCCGCAGCGCACTGGAGCCCCATGGCACACAGATCCTGCAAGAACCTCGGCGTGGAACGCACTTGTGAAAGGAAGAAAGCGCTGGGCGATTTATCCGCCGGATTCGCCACCACCAGGAGTCTCGATGGGGAAGAATGGAGGAGGACGAGAGCATGCACTCAACATGACATCACTCGCATGGTATCTCCATGTGTACCCGACCCTGGAGCCTCACCAGAAACCCATTGAGGTCATCCAAGAAGAGGGAGAAGTCATCTACGTCCCCAGTGGATGGTGGCATCTCATCTTGAATCTAGACACGACGATCGCGGTGACGCAGAACTTTGTCGACTCGCACAACTTGATGGGTTTCATGAAGGATCTCCTCGACGACCAACAAGATGAAGCACTGAGCCAGTTCCAGCACAAGATCAAGACTTCCCGACCAGAAACATTCGATCTGTTCCGGCTGATGCAAATTCCGCGCGTCCATGGATACATGAATCAAGAGCTGTATGTCAGCACGTTCTCCATTCTCGAGCCTTGGAAAACTGCGATCAAGAAAATTCTGAAGCGGCACCGCGCTCTTGCAAAGTACGACGTACTGAAGATCGATGAAGAAAGGAACAAGACGCAAGTCGCGAGGTTGAAGAGCCTGACATCTCGCGTGAACCCAACATTTGCCGTCGGAAGAAACGTGCTAATCAAGTTTTTCAGCCACTTCAACCAGCGATGGGGCGAGTTCGACTTCGTCTCATACCTTGCGCCGAACTTCGCGACAGTCGACGAAACTACGGGGGCCGAGTCTCCAACGAAACGCCGCAAACAAATGATTTTGCAGCCGCACGAACTGAGAAGAGCGATGAGTTTGCGACGAGCCATGGAGGACTGTTTCCGCATTGAAAAGGAAACGTATGACATGATTTCCAGCGCTGCAACCTCGTCTGGCGCCTCGGAGTTCTTGAAGCCGTTGCAAAGTATGGTCCCCCAGCTCTTTCACTCAGGGCACATGCTGCACGCTGACGAAGTTGACGATGAGGACGGTGAGGGCAGTCTTTGGAGATGGCCGTACGTGGTCATCGAGTACAGAGGCGACCTTGACGGACTGGACAAGCTTGTGAAGAAAGGGGGCGTCACAAGGGAGAGCTGGTTGACCACTGCAAAGTGGATCAGCTCCGAGTTCCTTCCTCGCCTGCATGCTGTTCCACTGGATGCCAGGCTGCACGGGTTATACGGCCACAGCAAATCGGACTGGGATTGGTACGTCCACTACCTGACCTGTCAGCGCAAGCGAGCTATCGCATGTAAGTCCTACACACTCTGCAATCCATCTTTGTTGCGTTGTTTTAACGCCGTGTTTGCTTTGTTGTAGTTCATTACAAGGAAGATGCAATCCCGCCGCAGTTGCTGAACAAGCTTGAGCAATTCCTTCCCGCCTCCAATGCCACCAGCATCATGGAAGGCGTGCTTCCAGGATCGAAAGGTTCAATGAAACCTGTGCTGCTTCATGGAGATATCACACAGGAGAACATTATGGGGTCCAACTCGACTGCTGCTCCCAGCACCAGCAACCACAAATCTGCAACTTCAAGCAGTGCAAATGGAAGTGCTGTCGAGTTGAGTGCGTACTTGAGCTCCATCGGTTGCGCCAAGTATATCCCAATCTTGGTGGAGAAAGAGGAGCTGACGATAGAGTCGCTGGCGCTTGTTGATGAAGCCCACTTGAAAGACTTGGCCATTCCTCTTGGCCCACGACTGTCCATTCTCAAGAACGCCGGGCGTGGAGTCGTGAATAGAGCTGGTGTCGCGCAGTCGGCAAATGGGCACCATGGTGCTGATCAGTTTGCGGAGGAAGATTGGGAGACTTGCAGCAGTAGCAGTAGCTCGGACGACGACGAAGACGACGAATTGGGACCTGCCCTTCAAGCAAAGCGCCAAGCCAAGTTCATTGGTCCTCATGAATGGATGCCAAGCTTCGTGATCGATTTTGCGGATGCTAAGACCGGTGATCCGCTGTACGACTTGGTGGCGATTTTCTTCGCTGCTCTGGTAAGAACATGCGATTTGTGGACCATGCCATTCATCCTCAGTGAAATCGTGAATTCACAACTAACTTTGTTTATTGCTTACCATAAAATTTCAGAGAGCTGACCGTGAGCTGTGGAAGGTGACACTCGACACGACTTATTGGCGCTCATACATTCAGAGAGAACAGCAAGCTGGCGGCACAACCAAGTTGCGAGAGCGCTTCCTCAAATTGGTTCTCCTTCACCCGAGCCGTTCAGTGAAGAGCCTGTTCTACTACTTTCCTGACGCAGCGAGCCTCTTGACGTGGGAAGATGTCGCTCGGTTCGTGTTCGAAGACATTTTTGAAGCCTAGGCTGCGTGCAGACACAGTTTTGAATGACGTATAAGCACAGCGACTCCGCTGCCGCCCACGTGCGCAAAGTGAATTCTACTTCCGCGATTCTTGTTTGTGTGGCTTTCATTTTGGTAATATAGACGCTAACTGGACTTGCCGCTCGCGTGCGATAGATACAGGAGAAGAAGAGAGAGGTACAGAGCACAATACTATTTGCTGCGTGGGTCTTCTAATACACAGGCTGCACCTGCTTGACATCCTCCAAGAGCTCCTCGTACGCGTCCAGGGCGTTGAAGCCGGACTTGCCTGGGGTAATCAATATACAGCTCGTTGGGCGCTTGGACAGCGCAGACGCGCCCAAGTCCACCTGAGAAGCGACAGAAAGAGAACAGATCAAAACAATAGTCAGCACGCATGCTCAAGGCCAAGCGAAAGTCACAAGGATCGCGAATAACATACCTTGGACGGGGTGAAAAGATACGGGATGTCGTTCTCCTCGCAGAGCACTGGAATGTGCGAGATGACGTCGATCGGCGAGATGTCACCGGCGATGATGCACACGCCCTTCTCGCCCTTGCGGATGCTCTTGACGACCTCCTTGACGCCGCGCTTGATGCCCTTGACCTTGGTGGCCTTCTTCACCACCTTGTACGCGCGCTTGGTGACCTTCTTGGTGGCGAGCGGCTTGGCGATGATCGACACGTGCTTCACGCGCTCCTCGTACGTGACGCCGGTCTTCTTGTCCTCCGTGTCGCTCATGATTGCTGCGATTGGGCTGCGGTTGCTGTTGCTATCCAGGAGGCGCTTGGGACTGGAAATGCGCACAATGCGCAAGGGACAACACAAAGAGAGCTCCCCACACGAACCAATCATACTTTGGGCACCTTCGCGCAACATTCACTTCAAACTCACGCAATAAACGAGGCGAAAATCAGCCAACCTGCTTATCATACTGGCAAAAATAACCTCTCTATTATCTATTCAAGGTGCTCCATTATTATCAGGTGTCATCATTGCTCACTTCTGGTAAAGCTGTCGGAAGAACCGGCGCTGCCGCTTGGACTTGGCAGACCCAGCACCGCTCTCTGTAGACGACGGCGGCAGACGAGCTCCATTGGCAAAGCCCAAGCCACTGCCGCTGCTGTTCCGGGGCGTGTGGCCCGGCGTTCGTGACGTCCGTGGCGATTTCCCCGACAGCCGGGCCTGCGATCGCCTGAGCACGATCGCAATGCCCGTCTCCTCTCGCTGTGGTGAGCGCAGCGACAGCGCCGACGTGGAGTAGTTCCAGTGCCGCTTGGCCGTATCGCTCCGCAGCAGCACATCCGGGGCAGTCGACACTTGGCGGTGGCGTGGAGACACGGCGCCGCGCCGGAACGACGACGCGATGCTTTGATTCGAGCCCAGCGGCGCGCCGTACTTGTTGAGCTGCTGCTTTTTCGTCTTGGAGCCGAGAAGTCCGGCGTCGAACGTCCGCGAATCTGGTGCGACAAGCAAGACCGCGTGCGTGTTCAACAGGATCTCGTCATCCACGTCGTCAATGTCGTCGTGGTCCCACTTGCTGTGCTGTGTCTGACCTTTCGCCGCATTCAGCTGGTGGTTAGCATCTGCATCACGGATCGCGTACATCATCGCGTCGTCACGCACCACTTTGCTCACGCAGGCGCCGCAGAAGCAGCGCGCGAGCGCTTTTGTGGGCGAGATGGGCTTGAGCTCTCTTCGGATACTGCACTGCGAGCACACATTCTAATTCACAGTATCGAGATCAGTATCAGTGGTTGAATATACCATAGCCAAGCATAATGAACACTTACATGTCTACAGATCGCGCATCGCCGCTTCAGCGCACCTCCAAGGCGTCTGAGACACATGCCACAGCGCTGCTCATCGTCGAGCGACTCGTTGGCCGAGGTGATGGACATGGCGCACTCACGCTCGTCGCTCAAGACGATCGCGCGCGTGAGCTTCTTCGCAAAGCTGACATCCGCGAGCTTGGTGAAGTTGGTGAAGCTTGCGACCACCGTCTGCGTCGCAAATACGCGCAGGAGCTCGCCAGCGGCGTCGTACGAGCCCTGGTGGAAGACCTCGACGCGGCTGTTCTTGAGTTGCCGGAAGAAGCTGCAGAAGTACAGCTGCGCGCGCACCACGGAGCTGTTTTCGAAGCGCGGGCACGACGGGAACTTGATCGAGTGGCGCAGCTCGTAGCCGACTTTCTCGCCATAGCGGGTGCGCATGACGCCGGTCGACTGGGGCATAAATAAATAATTCACAGGTTAGACAAGTCGGTATTGCACAATTGGATGAATAATGCGGTTGATAGGCTACCCCACGTACCGCGAGGAAGCAGAAATCGCGATCTTTGACGAGGATGGACGCCTTTGGGGCCTTCTTGAGTGTCCACTTGACGCCCAAGGACCGGAAAGGGTCGAGCGTGCTGGGCCGCTCAAGCGTGTGCAGCACGGCCGCATCAGCGATTCCGTCGCCCGTGAAATACGCGCGCGCACGGCGCTCGTCACCCGAATTCCACATCATCCCGTAGAGAATGTCCTCCACGGTGCCCTCCACGCTACCGACGACCAGGATCCCAGGAAGCTCGGCGTGCTCGATCTGGTTGACGCTCGCGTTATTCGCCAGCTGCAGCCGGTGGCCTCGCCGCCGACGCTTCTTGAACACGCGCATGCCGTCTCGCTGGCGCACAAACTGCCAGCTTGCGCCCTCGACCACGCGGTTGTTGGCGACCACGCACTCCTCGTAGCGCTCCATGTACGCATCGAGCAGCTTGGCGTCCACGAGCCGCAGCTGCGCCGCCTCCTCCTGCGAGAGCCGCACGGGTGCGAAGAAGTCGAGCGGCAGCGGCAGCTTCATCTCTCTCTCTCTCTCTCTCTCTCTTTCTTTCTTTCTTTCTCTCTCTCTATGCGTGGTCACGTCACTCTACTGGTCTACGAACGCTGAATCAGAATAAGAAATGGCTGCTTCGAGACAGCGCTTTGACCAGTGACGACTAGACGCCACGTGACGATACACTGCAGCGCTTGAGTGCACGTGCTGCTGTCCGTGCACAGAGGTGGCGTAAAGCGTAAGCGCTCGACCGACCACGCAGCGCAGAATCTGTGCGCATCAACGACGACGACGGTGCAACATATCCCCCCACTGCTTCCTCAGGAACCGGCGCAGAACAGCTTACTTTAGTGACATCTCTTTATAGGTCACTAAAATGAGGTTTGGGCTGAGCTATCAATTTGAAGAGGGGAAGGATAAAACCTGCCCAATCAGCACCGCCAATGTCTCCTCGTCTGGGTTTTATGCGTGTTTATATCCCTCCTTCCACATCATTGGCTAAAAACATGTGCTAAAAATTAATTCAGTCCCAACGATTGGACGAAAAAAGACATGTCTATAAAAAATACCGTAAAACAACAGATCCCCCCAAAGTCGTACTTTACCGAAACACGAGCCTCAAGTGACAGCACACGACCGCATTATCATTCCTCACGAGAAGAGAGACCGTCGCCTCTCTCTCTCTCTCTCTCTCTCTCTCTCCATGCTGCCGCAGCGCCAGAGCTCGGGCAAGCGGCCGCGCGCGGCGCACTCGCAGCGCGTGACGGCGCGCAGGGCTCTGCAGCTGGTTTTCGCGGCCGTCTTCCTCGTCATCGTCTACTTCAACTTCCGCTTCTTCGCGTCGTCGAATGCGCGCGCCGGCGGAAAGCTCACGGCCACGGCCAGCGGCGCCGAGCTCGAGCGCAAAGCCGCGCTCGAGAGCAAGCTGCTGCACGATCACCGCACGCCCAAACAGCTCGTGTTCACGTCCGGGTGCTCGGACCTCGACCTCATCCGCGGCGAGGTGATTGCGTACACGGTACGCGCCACGGGCTTCGATAAGAACGTAACGCACCTCATGTACGGCTGCACGGACGCGGCGTTCAGGGCGCTCGTGGCTAGGAAGAACCCGGTGTACAAGGTCCAGACGCACGCGTTCCCGGCGATAAAGGAGGCGACGTATCTCTTTGGCGAGGGCCAGCTCACCACGACCGTACACCCGCAAGTGCTTCAGCAGTGGCTCACTGAGCAGCTCGCGGCGCCAGACAAAGGCGACTTCAAGGGCGTGCGCGAGAACGACTTCCTCGTGATCGTGGACAGCGACGCGATTTTCACCAAGAAGCTCGACGTGCGCAACCTGTTCCGCGAGGTCGAAGACGTGACGGACCCGCAGTGGTTTGGCCAGGACGCCGCGTGGTTCTGCCCAAAGAGATTCCCATTGGATAGCAGCGACCTGCAAAAGATTGTGCCGTCAAGTTCGCCCGTCCTGCGTGTGACCAACTGGCGGCAGTTTGCAGCGACAGCGCCGTTCGTGGTCGAATTCAGCGTACTGAAGACCATCTTGCCGAGCGCAGTCACGTTTTGGCCCAAGCTCGCACTCGACAAGCGCCAGTTTGCGTTTCCGTTGGCGGCTGCGCATGAAAACCTACCGATTGGCATTGCAGGCGGGCTGAGCGTGCACCACTATCCGTCGCGGTTCGAGAACTGGGACTTTGTCGACGACATCAAGCACAACCCGTGCAACGAGTCCGCCACGAGCCGCAACATCGCGCTGCTGTCGTATCCGACGACGATCCGGGCACAGAACTTCACGCTCCCACCGTGGATCGACGGCCGCGAGTGGAACTTCTTTGATACGCAGATCCCAACGGACATTCTGAGCTGCGACGCGTGGCTCTTCAAGGAGCCGAGCGGGTACCTGTGGCACCTCGCGTCCCACACGAATGGCTACGAGCGCGTGCCGACGATCCTGCGACGGCGCCACACTATGAGCGTCTGCCTGGCGCTGCAGTCGTACAACAGCGCGATCATGGACTACAAGAAGCACTTTTGCCCCCTGGGGTACAATGCGAACAAGAAGGTCCCGATGGAGCTCGGCAAGGATGTCTGGTCCACTGCAGTTGCGCTCGCCCCCAAGACTGTCGTGGAGAATGAGCCGATTGTGTACTTTGGTGATTACAAGAAGAAGACGCAGCAAGCGGACACGAAGAAGCCCAAGCCAGGCCAAGCGACCAGCGACGACATCCACTTTGTCTTTTCGACGACATGCGAGCCGTACCAGGACTGGCAGAGCCAGGTGCTCGCTCACTCGTTCGCCAGAGTACAGCAGCGCGGACGCCTGACGCGAATCGTGAGCGGCTGCTCCGATACAGATCTGGCGAAGCTCGTGGAGCTCGGCCGCGTGACGCCGTTCATGCACTTGCACGCGACGAAGGACTTTTCCGACCGTCCGTCGCCCGAGATGAAGATTCAGGACGACTACGCGCCGTACAATAAGCCCTTTGGCATCCGCGACTGGCTCAAGAGTGCGAACCCGGCCGTGAAGGAGTCGATGATCGTGATCATCGACCCGGACTTCATGTTCCTGAAGCCATTTGTGCTGAACTCGGACTTCCGAGTCACAAAGGAGAAGGACGTGGACTCGGAGAACTACGAGGAGCACAGCGAAGTGATCGAGGGACTGCGGCAGTACAAGCCGTTTTTCGTGTACGCCGGCACGCGCGACGTGAAGAGCGTGAACGACCATGTGTCCGATGGTGTTGCAGTAGCGCAGCGCTGGTCGAGCTACCTGGGCGCTGCTGGCTTTGACGCGCCGAACGGATCCAACTTCCAGGTCTGTCCGGACTGCAAAAAGACAAGCAAGGAAGACGGGCGCGAGTACTACTCTGTGGGGCCACCGTACGCGCTCACTCGCCACGACCTCAACCTTGTAATTGACGACTACTGCACCATGACGGTTGGCAAGCGAGAGCTCCACCGTGACACGTGGATGGCCGAGATGATGGGGTACGTGCTCGCGGCGTCTCGACACGACATAAAGCACACGATCTTTGACAACTTGGCGCTCGCGGGCAAAGAGGACGAGTACTGGAGCTTCATCGACCTTCTCAAGGGGAACCCATGCGAGGACCCTGTGAAGCCCATGATTATCGCCGAGGTCGCGCCGCTGCTGCACGGGTGCCACACGTACACGGGCAAGGACGACCATGGCCACGAGTGGCTCTACTACAAGCAGTACATGCCCAACGACCTCTTTGCGTGCGACTCGTGGATGCTGGCCGTCCCTCCTGCGAGCGTTTGGACCGTGGCGAAGAGGAGCGGCGACAAGAAGCAGATGCAGCACGCCTACGGCCTGTGCACGACGATCAAGGTTGTGAACCAGGCGATCTTCGACTTTAAGCAGAAGGTCTGCGTCGACGGCTTCAACCAGAACAAGAAGCTGCGTCTTGTGATGCCGCGTGCCGCCTCAGAGCTGCGAGTTGGCCAGGTGAACGATAAGTGGGCCAAGGCGGCGGACGAGGTCGCGCCCAAGGTCAGCACGTCCGCCCCATGACGCGCCGCCACAACATAGCAATACGCAGGTAAACAACAACCATGGTCTATAGATTTTCTCTCATTCCTACGAATGTGTGGCTCGCGCGTGGTGGTTATGCAACAGTTGAGTTCTGCTTCTTGTCGCAGCTTATCCAGAAGAAGGCAGCGAGCTATCCGGATGCCAAGTGCTGTGTGAACACATGGTCTCCAACAATGCCCCAGGTGACGAGCTCGTTACATGTCAACCCCACCTGCTAATGCCATGACCTGACTTCCAGCTGGAGACAATGGGCGCCGATAATATCCGGATACGAGATACGCCAAGCCCAAGCTCATGGCCAGCAAGCCCAAGGCTCCGATTGCTTGTCATTCTCCAATCCAACAGCTCAAGCGCTTGACACTGTCGAATAGAATGGCTCGCTGGACGACTCTCGTCGCGCTCGTTCTCCTGGCACTGGTCAACTCTGTCGCCGCGGACTCTGCGACGTTGACCATCCTCACAAACACTACGACCAGCGTGCTAGGGACCGTGACCGCAGCCAAGAGCTCCGTCGTCATCACTACGGACACGACACAGAACTCCATCGCAAGCACCACGGTTGACGCGATCAGGGAATCGGTGTCGAGCGACGCGGACACAGCTAAGGACGCGGCCGCCAACCTCGTCTCGGGCACGTCGGACTCCACGAAGTCGTCCATCATGGGCGCCACGACAGCCAAAGTCAGCGTTTCAGCCGGCAGAGCGAGCTTGAGAACGAATTTCGAGGCCACTGGCTCCTCGAGCTCAACTTCGAGCGGCGACTTATCGAGAGCAGGATCTACGACTTAACAGAGCTCGTCGCCAACACTTTCGGCTGGATGAGTGCTGTCAACTTCCTTGGCGGCAGTCTTCATCAGTGTCGCTCTGTGATCCGTAGCCAACCACTGCACCTAGGTGTACCTATTTAAAACCGAAATCATCATAACGCTTTTCAACTTTGTGAAGAAGTCAATCAGATTATGAAGCTCTCGCCAGAGTTTTACGCTCACAACACCCAGCACATACGCTAATTAAAAAGCTTCGTCGTCACTGTTTTCCGAGCCAGCATTGGAGATGTCATGCAGCAGCATCTGGATCCTGTTCACGTTCTCCTCTGGGAGGCTCGAGCCCATCGCGAGCTTCAGCGCGCGTGTTAGGTACACCTGGGCTTCGTCCCAGCGCTGCAGATGCACGAGCTGCTGGCCGTAGTTGTAGAGCACCGCGGGGATCTCGCGGTCAATCTGGGCCGCCTCCACGTGGTCAGCAGCCACAAGGTCTTTCGCATCAGCAGCAGCAACGTGGCGATTAGCGCGGCTCTTGTCGTACACGGAAATGGCTTCCTTGTAGTACTTCTCGGCTACGACTTGCTCGCCTCTGCAATAAATAGATACACATTTAAAAAATAGACCTGTGTCGTTAATATTTAAGTACAAACATGAATGGAAAAATATACAGTAGGCGAGCGTACTTACTTGTCCTGGTAGCACTGCGCGATCCGGTCAAGCGTGACCACGCGGCTCATGTCACGCTTCCCAGCGCCAGGTACGTACGGCAAGCAGCCCAGCGCCTCTTGGTAGTACAGAGTCGCCTGGTTCACCTTGCCAAGCGATTCATACTGCGCTGCGATCGCGAACGCGAGCTCAAACAAGTGACGATCTACATATACAATAAGTAAGTACACATGGTCAGTGTACTTATTTTACTGAAGCTGATGAAAAAAACCGATACCATACCTTTACTGTTGGTCGCCTTGGTAATCGAGTGAGCCTGCAGACAGAACTTGAGCGCCTCCTGGCGGTCCTCATTCTTCGCACTCTGCTCAGCACGCGCCAGCAACTGCAGCACCTTGTTCGATGGCGCGTTCTCGCGATTCTAAGCAAGAATATAATTAAAAGCATCATCAGATTTGTCATTGCCTCATTGACTGCCAAGAGGCCAAGCTCATTCCTTACCCTGTAGAAGTACACACCCGTGCTGCCGGTGATCAGCAGCAACGTCAGGATCTGCACTTCCTTGCTGAGCCACTTGCGGAAGTCCTTCTTCAGCAGCTCGTAGCTCGCGGCGCTGCTGGCAGCTGAGTCCGTCGCGAACGAGCGCGTTGCAATGAGAGCGCGACTGCGAGCCGTGACGCCACCGAGAGCAGCGTAGAGTGGCGCATGAGAATGTGGTGTTGTGGGCGGCACGCGAGCGCTCGTAGCAGCACGGCGGCAGCCTGCAGCAGTCCACGCAGCGACGACTCGTCCGATCATCGCTCTTTGTCGAGAAATGGGAAAATGAACAGCTCCGGAAAAAAGGTTTGTACATTTTCAGCCAATCATATCACGCCATGTTTGATTTTCGAAAGAATTTAGCCAATTATGATTGAGTAATCTTTTTTCACTGAAAAGTCTCGGATCTTTATTTTCTGGAGGTCAACAACTTTCTAAATCTACTTCAAGATCGCAGTTTCGTGTACCATCTCGGTGGACTGCTGGTTGTCGAGCCCTGTGGCTGCTCTCCAACTACAGCGGTAGCGTCTGCGAATCGCTGAGCGCTCGCGGGCGCCTCGGTCATCTTGGAGGCGATCGAGGGCGGCGGTGACACTTTCATGAACGGCGGCGTCTTGTCCTCGTCCTGAAGAGCTTTCTTGGAACCAGTTTCTTGGAAATAGCAACTTTGACTATGCTTATCCGAGAGACCTGATGGCGGTGTTGAGTATTGAATCTGCTGCTGGCTGCTCTTTGCCTGGAGCTTTTGACGCAGGAGCTGCACAGAGGACTTGAGAACATCCAGGTCCTCTCGACGTGCCAGCACTTGCTGGAGTTGCTTCTGCAGCGACATCTTGGCCTCCATCGTCTGGGAATATTCGTGACGTAGCTCCTGGATCTGCTGTCGTAGCTGAGCTGATGATTTCAGAGCTATCTGGAGCTCCTGCTCTTTTCTGCCGAGCTTATCAACCTGACAAATAAATAAATAAAATAACCGATGTCAGAATAGCCCCTCCGAGTAAATTTAAAGAGCCGATATTGGGTGCAGTACCAGATACGACTGCGGCTGGTGGAAGTTCGCGAGCTGCACCTTCAGCTGTTTGAGTTCTTGCTCAAGCCTGGCGCGCTCAGTGTTCTCTTCTTTCAGTTTTTGCTGGAACTCGAGCGACTCACGCTGATATTTCACCACGCGCTGGGCGAGCGACACGCTCTGTTGGAACTACGGATGTGAACGTAATAAAAAAATAAGATAATCATTATAGTATTGGGTAGAGAGTACAGGTAGATACGTACGCGTCGCTTGTTGCTCGTCGGGATCGCTCCGAAGGTCGTCATGACTTCGTTAAGCTTGGCTGGAGATGCGTTCTCGTCGTTTGCTTCAGTTCCGCTGTGGAAGATCGCGCCAGTCTGGAGCACCGCGTCGTCCAAGTCGATCTCGAGCTGCTCGTACTCCTTCAGTTTATGTCTCTATTTAGTGGCAACACAAGATTAATATCTGAAAAACGATTGCTCACGGGCAAACAATTAGCGAGCCTCAACAAATGCTCACCTCTATCTCCAGTGCGGACTCCAGCTGCGTGATTTTTGTCGTCGACGTCGACTCGAGCTTCGCAAACTCCTCCTTGTGAGCTTGCAACTGTTGAATTTTGAATAATAAATAAATCCAGAATGATAAGTAAGTACACGAGGCTCCCCAGACCTCGGAATGATTTCAACAACAACAAATCAACACCTTTTGCTCCAGCATCTCTGTCTCGCGGCGTCCAGTTCGACAGTTGGTGATTTGCTCCTCGAGCGACATCTTCAGCTGGTTCATCTGCGAGTTCATCACGACATTATTCGACAGGTGTCCTTAAATAAAGATTCTTAGGCACATCTCGCACCAGGAACACTTGGCACGCACCTCGAAGTGTCTCATCTTGAGATCGTTTCGCACACTCGCGAGCGATGTCGTGTGATGGCTTTCCGTGCGCGTGATCTCCAGCACCTGCCTCACATTATACAAACGCATTACATAAGTACACACCAAAATGACCCTGGACAAACCTAATCAAGTACATTTAAGTACATCCAACATTGTCGGATCTCCACACAACGCACCTTTTCTTCAAGCGCCGACTGGACCTGGTCGAGCTTGTACTGCAGCAGCTCGACCTGCTTGAGCGCGTCGTCACGCACCTCTTTCAGCAACCGGTTTTCACGCTCGTACACGATTTGTCCGCTGTTGCGGATCCGCTCGAGCTCGCTCTTGGAGAGCTCGAGGAATTTGCCGAGCTCGTCGTCCATTTTCTTCTCAAAGTGCAGCCGCGTCTCGTTCTGGAAGTGCAAACTCTGACTCACGTCCTCCTGGTGCTTGTCTTGCAATGCCTCGATCTTTCCAATGAGATCCTGCTGCTTCTTGAGCAGCAGTGCCTCGTGCTCCTCTAAGTGCGCCTTGGCATCCAGTAGAAAGTATTTATCGGCACTCAGGAGCGCTACTCGTTGTTCAATATCCTCATGCTTTTTTAACAGCTCGTCATGCTGCACGCGTAGCAGGTTGTACGCACTCTCCTTCTCGCTCGCATCGGCTTTCAGGCGCTCAAAATTCTCCTGAAGACTGGGGCGACTGGCGAGCCTGGCGTCGTGCTGGTGCTGCTCGTCCTTCATCGCATCAACCTGAAGACACAGCCCCGCGATCTGGCGTTCCATCTCCTCCCGCGTGGCCTGTGCGAGCTCCAGTTCATGCTGGAGACGCGTTTCCCGGGCGTCGGCGACCCGTTTCCATTGCGAGACCTCGTCGCTGGCGCTCGACACGCTCGCCTTGTAGTTTGCGCACACGCGCTGGAGCTCCTCCACGTCTCTGCGAGAGGTTTCCAGGTCAACTTCGAGTTTCGAGACTTTGCGGTGAACCGAGAGCTGGATGAACTCCCGAATCGACAGATCCTGCTCGTCTTGGCGGGAAAGCTAAGTAGCACAACCAACACACAGTGAGCTCAAAGAGGTGAACTAAAATAAAACAATTGGAGCCTAAGCTTGCGTTGTACCTGCTCAGCGAGCGCCTCGGAGATCTGAAGACTCGCAAAGTGCGTCTTTTCAAGTTTCAGCCGCTTCTTCATGCTCTGCAGCTCCGCCTTGACAGTTGCGTTCTCGCTCGTAAGTCTACTCGTCTCAGTCTCGTACTCTTTCTGGTAAAATAAGCATACAAACACAGATCAGCACTTGATCACTAGGTACACATGAAAATAAGTACATATACTTACCTCCATAGCGGTGAGCCGGTCCTGCCACGACTGGCGCTCGGTCTGCAGGGTATTGTCGAGCTGGCGCTGCGCTTGGGTTGCAAGCACGAGCTGTGCGCGAATCTTGTCGACCTGCACCTCGTAGAACTTCTTCATCATCTCACTGCCACCGCTGGCGTCCTGTACACGAGCCAGCGTAGTGCCACCAGCTGTACTCTCTGGTGCCACGCCCCCACCACCATTGCGTCGTGGACCCTGAGTTGCTGGCCCCGTGGGGAAGTGCATCAAGTGGTCGTCGAACTGCGAGATGCCGCAGAACGGCTTGCGTCGGCCAGTGAAAACCGCACTGGTGGGCTGGACCCCGTCGTAGTGACCGAAGGAGCGTGGCAGCGAGAGCTCACTGGAGATGCTCTCGCTTGCCGACAGCGAGTTCGAGTCGGACGCGAGTACGAGCGAGTCCGGGATCTCCACGCTGTCGTAGTGGTACTGGTCCAAACTCTCCTCCATCTCGTCATGGTCGCTCTCTTCATGGCGTGCTGTGATGCTCAATGTGTCTTCGTGGTCGACATCGGCCTTGACTTCTTCGGCTTGGTGGTCTCGTCGGTCGCTCCTAGTGACGCCATCACCAGCGCTGGTGGCAGCAGCGCCGTCATCGTCGAGCAGCACGTGCGTGGAGATGCCCAACTGCGCCGCGAGCCGGCGGAAGTCCGCGCTCTCGCCGTCACTCCTGCGCTGAGCCGCCATTTTGGAGCACTTCTCGTTCATTTTCGCGACGTTTGGGTGGAACAATCTTTCGAAAAGAGTGCTCTTTTCAACAAAATGCTGAACAAAATATTTTTTCTCCCTTCACCAGTTCTCACAATAGATCTGCTCTGACACGCCTCACACAATATGTGCACTACCTTGATCGAATGCTTCAACTCTCTCACGCCACCTTCGCCTTCTTGTTCTCGCTGTGCGCATGCTCCTCGCCACGTGACCCCTTCACGAAACGCAGCACCCCACCGAGCACCACAAGCACCGCTGAAAGCGCCACCAAAAACCACTTGCTGCGACCGAACACGGCGAGCGCGAGCTCCACCTGCTTGTACCGCTGTGGGAATTGGAGCAGCAAAAAGTATGTGCATACGTTCTCGAGTACATCGGCGATGGCGGCGAGCACCGGCACGATCCACACGCGGCTATCGCGCGGCCACAGGCGCCCGAGCGAGCCAGAGAGGAACGTCGAGTAGATCACTGGGAACAGGAAGAGGTCGAAGTTGTAGAAGTCCAGGTACATGGCGCGGCCGACGTCGCCCATGCAGCGCAAGTGTGGGTGGACCATCGCCGGCTGAAGCAGCAGCTGGGTGTCCAGGATCGCATTGCAGGACTCTGGCAGCTCACGCACGAACTTGCGCTCCAGCTCCGAGAGCAGCAACAGCGACGGCACGAGGGCACCCACGGACGCGGCGAAGAGCAGCTTCTCCATTTTCGTTTGGAGCTGAGTTGTGGGTTGGCGCTTGTTGGGTTTGGCTTGCTTTCTTGCTTGCGATGGCGGGAGGAGATGCAGCCTGTCGGGCGAATGCTTGGCTTGTGGCTCGGAGAAGGGAAGCCTGTCCCTTTCGTGTGGTCAACTGTCGGATCAAGACACTTTTAATGCACATTTTAGCAAATAAACATTTTTTCTTAAAAATGTGCTCATTTCATTATCGGCAATTCAGTGTCGATAATGAATGAGCTGATTTTAGCGATTTTTTTATCGTAGCGATCGGTTTGGACGAGGTTGAGTGGAAAAAGGTTGAATTTTCGAAAAACATTCGGGAAAGTCCAACATTTATCTGATAATACTCAGTTTATCAGTAAATACTGTTTTCTGATTGGCTCCGACAGCTTTTTCAAACAGCTTGGTTTCAGTATACTTTTTTCCATAGGCTCGGACTTAGTCGGAGACCATTAAGTCCGAATATGTGAAAAAAAGTATACTGAAACCAAGCTGTTTGAAAAAGCTGTCGGAGCCAATCAGAAAACATTCTCAGAAGAATCAAGTATTCTCAGACATAAATCTGAGGCCAAAAGAACTCTTCCGAGTCAATTGCTCTTCGGCCTTCGCTCGTCGTCTTCGGCCTTCGCTCGTCATCTACGTGCTGCTCGCCACTGGTAGCTCTTCATTCCCTATTCCTGAATCCACCGCCCCACACAAGCAGCACCAACGGAACTCTCCAGCAGCAGTCATGACGTCCACTCGCATCGACGGCCCGCCCGTGCAGCTCACCAACCTCAACTTTGCCTTCGCCAAGGTCACGATCGGCGGTTACCTCGTCAACAAGCTGCAACACGATGCCAGCGGCAACGTGATCGTGGACCCGAACGACGACGACCGCGTGCTCAAGAACATGCATCTGACGATCACGCCGGGTAAGCGCGTACTTGTCGTGGGCGGCAACGGCGCCGGTAAGAGCACGCTGCTGGGTGTTCTCGCCGGCAAGCACCTGACGGCGGACGACACGTCGCTCATCTTTGGCCGCGACAGCTTCCGCGACACGATCCTCAACCAGATGCGCGCATTCGTGAGCGCCGACTGGGGCCACCGCGCCGTCGCTTTCGCTGCGCACGCCATGGCGTACTCAGCTGACATGGGCATCGACGAGATGATGGTCAAGCTCCAGGCCGAGTACCCGGAGCGTCGCGACTATCTGCTCAAGGTGCTGCGCATCGACCCCAAGTGGCGTCTGCACCGACTCTCAGACGGCCAGCGCCGCCGCGTGCAGCTCTTCCTCGCGCTCATCCGACCATCGAAGCTCATCATCCTCGACGAAGTGCTCGGCATGCTCGACATCATCTCGCGCGAGAACGTGCTCGCGTTCCTGAAAGAGGAGACCGAGCTGCGCGGCGCCACGGTGTTGCTGGCCACACACATATTTGACGGCACGGACCAGTGGGCCACAGACGTGCTCTACATTCGCCGCGGCACCGTGGGGTTCTACGGCTCGATCCAGGAGTGTCTCCAGCGCAACGGCCAGCAGGTTCCCATGTTCAAGGCCGTCGAACTCTGGCTGCGCGAGGAGCTGGACGAAGACGATCGCATCGAACATGAGGCCGGCCTCGCAGCCAACGGCGGCAAGTTCGCGCTCTCGAACGCACAGAACCGCGCCGGCGGATACGCCTCCGGTCGCCTTGGGGGCGTCGACATCGATGCGCTGTAAAAGAGAGCTACTGTTCGCGATGGACTACAGTTGGAGCGACCCCCTGCGCCCTTGCTAGATGCGAGAGGCCCACGAGCTCCTTCGACTCGAAAATCCCGACAACAATACCACACCGTACTAACATGTTAAGCACATTCCCACAATCAATCATTTCTTTGTCTCATACGACGAGTCAAAGGCCCAAGGTGGATAAGACCATGCCAATCAATCAATTTCTACCAACACTTTTGGTCTCACTTAGCAGGAACACCGGTGAGTGATGGTCTAGTCCAAGGGCTCATCATCTACCTGACCTTATGGCTCCACTCGTCCGGCAGCGTACCCTTGCCCAGCGTCGCGAGCGCGCGCAGACGGATGAACCCAAGCAACACCTGGCGGAAGATCTTCCACGTCTCGTTGACCAGGACCGTGCCTGAGTGCATCTCGTCCACGAGTGAGAGCGAGCCGTCGCCACCGACACTGATGTTGCTACGATTGCGCTCGGCGCCGGTCCCTGCCTGGGCGCGCTCAGTGCGGTCCTTCGCGAACAGGTGCTCGAGCCTCTCGAGCCGCTCGATGAAGAGTAGGTAGACGGCCTCGTGCTGCGCCACGTCCTGGCTCGAGAGCCGGTCGACCGACGTCGACGAGCTCAGGTACAGCACCTCGCGCGTCGAGCTGCGGCTCCCAGATGAGAGCGCCGAGGACCGGCGCGAGAAGGACTCGGCCTGGATGTCGTTGCTCTTGCCAATGCGCCGCAGCTCCTCGAGCAGTTCGCGGCACTGCTCGCGGTAGCCATCCCAGGAGCTCACGAGGAAGTCGTAGCTCTGCGCCGGGTTTGGAGCGATCTTGAAGGGCTCCGCGGCGCTGTTCTCTAGGTTCTGGAGCTCGGCGAGCGGCTCGCGGGCAAGCACGGGGAAGCACGCGGCCGCCAGGCGGTCACTTACGGGGTCATCCGATTGTTGGGCTGCTGCTGACGCCTTCTTGTCCGCGTGGCGCTTCTCTGTCGAACAGAAGCGACGGAAGATCACGCACAGGTCGTCGTTTAGGTACGCCACGCGCGCCTTCTGCAACACGTTGGCGATCGCGTCGAGCTGCGCGAAGGTCTCAAAGTGCGTCATGTCGTCCTCGAGTGTGCAGCAGACCATTTTGACCTCGTCCATGCGCTGCACGACGTACCGTTTCCACTCGTGCAGCGCCAGTAGCAGGAACGCGCCAGCCTCGATCACGCCCCCGGGCTGCTGCTTATCTACTTCCTTGACATCTCGCGCGACTTCCTCAATGCGCAAGCGCAACCGATGCTTCCGATCCGAGCTCAGCTTGCTGAATGCGCCGCCCATCAAGATGTTCTCGGCGGTCTCGATGGGGATCCAGTCTAGAGGCTCTGAGGAATTCGTCAAGCCGCCAGTCTCACTGCCAGCTACGCTCACGACGAACGACGGCGGGTTGATGAGCCGGAAGTTGTGCAGGCCACACCGCAGGACACCGTGAAGGAACGCCAGCGCCTCGTTCTGGCCCAACAGCCGGTCGTCTGGTGCCGCGTTGCTCATGCTGCAGAGTGCGCTGAAGAGCGCAACCGTGGCGTTCGTTCTGACGTGCGCGCGGCAGTTGACAAATACATCGTGGATGAGCTTCTCGGCCTCCCAGCGCGTGCCCACCTTGTCCAGGAAGAAGTCGTAGATGATCTCTATGAGAACAGGCTTGGGCGCCGGCCCGATGCCCCCGTTCAGTGCGCTGGTGCTCGTCGCGGTCGCCGACGGCGGACCGTGGAAGGCGCTGCTCGTCATGCTGAGCTCCATGAGCAGCAGGGCGTAGCGCTCGGGCCGCAGTGACTGGCGCAGGACCGCCGAGATGACGTAGAGCAGCCAGCTGAGCGGCCGCTCGGCAACGCGCGCGTGGTAGTCGCACGTCTTCTTGCCATAATCGTGGTGGAGCAGCGGTCGCATGACGAGCGGCGCGCCCTGGTCGCGCATCAAGTGCGCTCGGAAAGCTGTCTGCATGCGCTTGACGCAGAGCTTCTGCCGTACCGTGTCGATGAGGATCTCGATGCTGCTCTTGTCGCGCATGCGCACGCACTCGAGCAGCGCAGAGAGCGCCTTTTCCATGCTAAAGATGTTCTTGGAGTGGAACAAGCAGCCCGTGGTCTCGTGCTTGACGAGCTTGGCGAGCAGCAGCGTGTCGATAAGCCGGTGAAAGGACGTGAGCAGCCGTACGCCGTCGGAGAAGGCGTCCTCGCGGTCCTCGAGGCATGACGAGATCTCGTACGAGAGGTAGTCTGCCATGCTCCGCGTCCAGAGTGGCAGCGCCTCGATGCCTGCCGTGAGCTCACTACGCAGGATCGCAAAGAACTTCTCGACCATGAACGTGGCCCGCGAGCTCGTGGAGAGTGCGGCCGAGGTTGGCAGATGCGGCCCGTCGGGCAGCCGCGCGATGCCCGCTGCGGGGCTCTCGAGCCGCATGCAGCTCGAAAAGAACTGCGCCGACTCGGCCACGTCCATGAACGCGTCAAAGTTCACGGCGCCGTGGCCCTTGACGTAGGCGTTTCGGAAGAGGTTGGCGATCATGAAGGACGGGATCTCATCGTTGAGCGTGCGGATCATGATCCGGAATTGCTCCATGTCCATGGTCGCGGCGCTGATGCCGCCGAGCGTGATCACGGGCTGGCGGCTCTCGACGCCCGAGGCGCCCACAACGGACGTCATAGCCCCCGTGGCCGTCTGGAACATGAGCCGGATCGCCGCGCGCCGGTGCGCCTGCTCCTCCTTGTACTCGAGCATCATGAGCTCCACCCAGAGGTTGGCGTCTACGAACTGCTGGGTGGGGGCGTCGTCGTCAGTGTCTTGCTCGTCGTGGACTGAGGCCGCTGGTGGCTTCGTCCCGTGCTGCTGTTGTTTCGACTTCTTGGCGTGGCGCGGCTGCTCTGGCGGGAGGAAGACCGCGGGCTTCTCCTCTTCCGGCATGTTGTTGACTACGTAGTTGAGGATCTTCTTGTCCAGCGCGGCTTGCTCGGCCTCGGTCGCCTTGGACAGCACGACGCCCGTGGCCAAGGACGCGTGGTACGGCGAGATCCAGATCGTCTTGGGCACGCGCTTGGCGCTCGGGCCGTGCGTCGCCGCCGGTCCGAGGGTCTCATACTGCTCCGAGAACTTAACGTAGGACGTGCAGTCCCGGAGCGGACCCCAGCTCAGTCGGCCGCCGATGAGGATGTCGAGTACGCGGTAGCAGTAGAGCATAAATACGAGCTCATCCTCGCCGTACTTCTCGTCGAGCAGTGAGAGGAAGAGCTTGGCCTCGAGGTAGCCCTCCTGGACGAGCGCCTTGACGCCGTAGTAGAGACACCACCGGTCCTCGTCGGCCTGCATCTGCTGGTGCTCGGCCGACACGATCGCGAGAGGGAGCACGCCTGTCGCGGCCGCTGCATCGCCGGGCTCGGCGTCGTAGTCGTCCTGGGACTTGTCATCGCGCAGCGAGCGCCAGGGCGCGAACCAGGCGTAGACGAACTCGGGCATGCGCACTCGCAGCGGGAAGACACCGCCGCTGCGCTTGCACATAGCATCATCGATCTGTTTGGCGAACAGGATTGAGCGCATGCAGCTGAGCGTCCAGGCCATCTCGCGGTGCGGCCGGCGGCCCCGCAGGTTTGGCAGCAGGATGCGAAAGTAGAGACACTGGATGCGGCGGCGTCTCACCTCGGGGAGCTTGCGCGTGTCGAAGGCCTCGAGGGCATCGACATTCGCACTGGGGTTATTTTGCGAGGCCTCGGACGAAGGCTGGTCGGTCAGCTTGCCCTGCATCGCCATCTCTCGCATGTTCTGCTTGCAGCGCACGCAGACGCCAACCGAGTTGCGTCGCCGTTTGGCGCCCCCGTCGTCAGTTACTGCTGAAACTTCTGCCGTTGTCGACCCTGTCGGCGCAGGCGAGTTGGACTCCCGTAGGTCGTCCTCCTCGTCGTCGGCGTCGTCCTGGGCGCGCTTGCGGCGCTCCTCCTCCTGCGCGGCCTGGAGCTCCTGGGCCGCGATCATGTCGCTCTGCTGCTCCATGAGCGACGCGATCGTGTCGTCCTTGGCTGCAAGCACGACGCTCATGCTGGTCATACCCTCCTTGAGCATCGCGAGCTCGAGTTCGACAGCCTCCTTGGCGTCGACGAGCGCCTGGTTCTCCTGGATCAGCGGCCGCAGTCGCTCGACCTCCTCGCGACAGAGCTCGTGCTTCTTCTCGAGCTTGTTGTAATTCTCGCGCAGTTCCACGGCCTTGACCTTCTCCGTGTCCTCGCGCATTTGGCGGAAGATCGTGTTGAGTGTCTTCATTGTGTCGCCCATCTTGGTCATCTGCTCCTTGGCCTCGCTCACCTTGCGCTCCATGTCGTCCTTGCGCGCCTCAAAGCCGACGCTCAGGCGCCGGATCTCGGCCTCGTACTGCTCCTTCATGACGTCCGAGTCGCGCTGGTGGCTCTCACCCGCGCGTAGGATATCCTGCCGCATCTTCTCGGCCTCGTGCAGCGCCAGCGCGAGCTCCCGCGACCGCGCGCAGTACAGGTGCTCGAGCTGGTAGAACGCCTGCGCATACTGGATGCGTGCGCGTCGGAGCAGCACGCCCTGCTCCAGAAACGACACGGTGAGCATGGCCTCGAGCTCGCCGAGCACCACGTCCGACCACTTCTGCTCAAAGAAGAGCTTCACGAGCACCTTCTGGTCGCTCTCGGCACTGCCAGAGCCACCGGTGCATGGTGACGAGGTGGCGTACTTGTGAGCCACGCGCGTTTCGATGGCCATGAAGTCGCGGTCGACCATCGCAAGCTTATCGTTGCACGCGACGTCCCATCGGTTCTTCTTGTTGGCGAACTGGATCGCCGCCTCAAAACACTTGTCCAGGTCCAACACGTCCACGCGGCGCGACGGGCGCTCGACACCCGTGATGCTACCGCCACCGCCAGAATTACTGTTGTTACCGCCTTTCGAGCGCTCCTCGGAGCCCGGCAGGAAGTGCCACGTCTTGTTGCGGCTCTGCGCGGCGTGGCAGCAGCTCTCAGCCAGTCGCTCGATCGTGTAGAAGTGCGAGACCGTGTCGTACTCGTCTTCGTGCGGCTGGTTCAGACTTGGCGCTGCCTTCTTGGCGATCTCGCCGTCACTGCTGGTCAGTGGAAGCACTCCAAGCGACTGGGAGCCAGATATTTCCATCTTCGGTAGCAGCTTCTTGGACCGCTTGGTGAGCTCCGATCCGCCAGTAGAACGGGACTTGACGTGAGGCTGTTCTAAGAAGGATGATGACCGGAAGAGGGTGCTCTGATGGAGTGGTTCGGAGCCCTTCTGATCGAGAATGAACCTGCGCACATCGAACTCGCCCTCCGTTGTCTGCAAGCGGCTTACACTCGATGCACTAGCTGTCGATGGCTTGCGAGTTGCACCACGACTCTGGGTCGCATCGAGATGGAGTGTCGCGCTGCCCATACTAGTGAACGGCCGCGCGGCCGACGCGAGCTCGTCTGCCTTGCTCTTGGTCGTTCCGTCCATGACGTGGTGGCTGGATATGAAGCCCGCCGGTGTGCGGTGGTGCTGAGCTGAATAGGCGTGATCCGTTTCTCCTCACATTAGTGTCCGAAACCACTCGACAGCCACAGAAAGAGCGTCGACACGCAGACAACAATGGCTTCACATCATGAGACTCGCAATGCCCCCTTGCAGACGCCAACGTAGCGCTTCACATGCGCTTTTACAAGCCTCCCAACAGGTCCCCATTGGGACTCAACACGTGACGCCACACTGCTGGCTGCCGTCGCTCGCCACCAGCGTCTTCCTCGCCGCCGTTCTCCGTCACTCGCCTCCCTCAATACAGCGATAGATCGATGTAACGCTCAGCACGACGCCAGCGAGCGACTGGTTTGAGCGGTACTACTCTGTCCCAAAATAACGTGTGCACTTTAGGAGAATGAATGCAGTGACTGCAGTTATTTTTGTTGGCGGCAACAATCGCCACCACGAGAAAGCACATTTCAATCTCTAGCACCGCTCACACGCAGCATATTTTTAACTGCGCTTTCGCGCACAGTCTGGTCGCTTTAAAATTGCTGATA
>JAASFV010000187.1:0-33163 GCA_023334015.1 Globisporangium paddicum
CTCAGCAGGAGAGCGGGGAGGACGACCCCTTGGCAGTGGAGGAGGCGTGCGGAACTCGCGGCCGTTTTTGTTCCACTCCGCCCACACTCGCCCAACCGTGCTTGCCAAAAAGCTGACGGCCTCAGCAACGGCGTCGTGCAGCTTCCCAGTCACGGTGAGCGTTTTTTTCTTCCTTGCGCACCTTGAACGCGTGGTAGGTGTTTACCACGAGCACTTTTTCCTCGGGCGTGAGGTAGTGCTGCGGCTGCCGCTGTGGCGCCGCCATGGTAATTGGAGAGTGAACTGAAAGTATAGAAGCAAGCAGGACTCACGACGGACCTCTCAGTGAAACATGCACCAAATTTCACTGGATATTTGGCGCAAAATCCCATTTCAAAAAAAAATCAAAAATAAGTGGTCAATTCATCCCGCCTGGACTGTAGTGTATATTTGGCTGTCTCTGAAGTGTTTAAAACACTTTGAGTCACTTTTAGGAAACAAAAAAACATGTTCATTTGAGTCACATTTTGGGATTTCCCCAACAAACCCGCAGAGGAGCGTTCCGAGCCGTGCCGAGCCACTTTTGCTCAAAACCCAACAAAACCCAAAACCCAGCAGTTCGTAAAGCAGATCTGCGAGCGTACGCGCAAATGCTGCGCGTACGCTCGCAGATCTTGCGCAAGCTCAACCAGCGGCGGAGCTCTCGCCAGCAGATCACCAGCAGCTCATTCGGCAGCAGCTCATTCGCCAACTGCTCATTCGCCAACTGCCGCTCGCTTGCGCATCCGACGCCCTCTCTCTCTCTCTCTCTCTCTCCACCCGAAGATGCTCGCACGACGCGGTCTGCTACTCACTCGCGCAATGGCTTCCTCATCCTCTTCAACGGCGTCGGCGATGACCCGCGCGGCTGCGACGGCGCAGTTCCACTCGGAGGTGCGCAAGACGGACCTGATCTGCACGCAAGGCTTCGTCAACGGCAAGTGGGTCGACGCGCACTCGGATAAGCACTTCTCCGTCATTGGTACGTAGTCCGCAGGCACATTGGGTGTAGCGGTATGCTCTTCAACGTGGTCTAATGTGATTTGTGCATGTAGACCCTGCCACGGACCAGGAGATCGCGCGCGTGGCCGACATGGGCGCGAGTGAGACCCACGAGGCGATCCAGGCGGCGCTCGAGGCGCAGCGCAAGTGGAAGAAGACCACGCCGGTCGTGCGCTCCAATCTGCTCAAGAAGTGGTACGCGGCCATCTGCGAGCATACAGACGACCTCGCGGTCATCGCGTCCGCCGAGAGCGGCAAGCCACTGCCGGAAGCGCGCGGCGAAGTGGCCTACGCGGCCGGCTTCATCGACTACTACGCGCACGAGATCATGCACTCGGCGGGCTTTGTCGTGCCACCGTCCACCACGGGCCAGCAGATCATCGCGGTGAAAGAGCCCGTGGGTGTCTGCGGCATCATTACGCCGTGGAACTTCCCGCTGGCGATGATCACGCGCAAGCTTGGGCCGTGTCTCGCGGCCGGTTGCACGGCGGTCGTCAAGCCTGCTGCTGAGACGCCGCTCTCAGCACTCGCGCTGGCAAAGCTTGCGGAGGAAGTCGGCATCCCGGCGGGCGTGATCAATGTCGTCACGTCTGCGCACGGCAACGCTGCGGAGATCGGTGAGGCGCTCTCCACGAGCAACAACGTGCGCAAGATCTCGTTCACGGGCTCGACGCGTGTGGGCAAGATCCTGATGCAGCAGTCGGCGTCGAACGTCAAGCGCCTGTCGCTCGAGCTCGGCGGCAACGCGCCGTTCATTGTCTTTGAAGACGCGGACTTGGACGCCGCCGTGGACGGTCTCATGGTCTCCAAGTTCCGCAACACGGGCCAAACGTGTGTGTGCAGCAACCGCGTGTTCATCCACACGGCGATTTATAAGGAGTTCACGGAAAAGCTCGTCGCGCGCGTGCAGCAGCTCAAGATGGGGCAGCCGCGTGCGAGCGGCACCCAGTTGGGCCCGCTCATCGGCCCAGCGGCCTTCCAGAAGACCTCGGAGCTCGTCGAAGACGCGCTCTCGAAGGGCGCAACCGCGCTCACGGGCGGCAAGCCCAGCTCGCAGGGCAAGAACTTTTACGAGGCGACGCTACTCACGGGCGTGAACGACTCGATGCGCGTCTGGCACGAGGAAATTTTTGGCCCCGTGGTGCCGATTTTTAAGTTCTCGACCGAGGAAGAGGTGATCGAGAGCGCCAACTGTACGGAAGCCGGGCTCGCGGGCTACTTCTTCACGCAGAACCTCAAGCGCGTGTGGCGCGTGGCAGCCGCGCTTGAGTGTGGCATGATCGGCGTCAACACGGGCCTGATCTCGAACGTGCAGGCACCATTCGGCGGCGTGAAGCAGTCGGGTCTTGGCCGCGAGGGCTCGCCACTCGGCCTGGACGAGTACACGGAGACGAAGATGGTGTGCATGGGCGGTTTGGCGTAAAGAATGACCTGCCTGTAGTAGGTTAGAACTAGGAGCCATTGCATTTTCATCCTGTGTCAACTGTGTTGGCGTATGTCCCTTGAATCAAGTGTGAAGTTTATATGAAATGCAGAAATCGGAAGAGCTCACCTAGGCGCTGTCGATGTTCTTCTTGAACTTGAACATGTCGATCTTCTTGGACGAGCCCGCCGCTGTCGCGTCAGCCTTAGCCTTGGCCTCCTCCTTGGTCTTGGTCTCGAGGGCCTGCAGCCGGCGCTCGAGCTGCTCGTACGTGCCCTTCTTGACGCCACGCAGACGCTTCTGCAGCGAGATGCCCGTCACGATCATCGGGATGAGGAAGATGCAGAGGAAGAGCACGCAGAGCGAAATTGCGAGCGTCGTGCCTAGGATGTCCTTGCAGAGCGCCGTGTGGATTGCGTTGAAGGATATGTTGATCCAGCCGCAGCTCTGCGAGCAGCGCAGCGTCTCAATCGTCGCAAGCACCTTGCCCACGTCCCCAGTGCTCTGCATGAGCTTGTCTAGTGTCGCCGTGCGCACGGCCGCGAGCCGCGTGAAGTACGAGTCGGCAAACTCGATCATGGACACGGTATAGTTCCAGTCTGTCGAGAAGTCCTTGCCCGTGTCGCCCAGTAAGTCCTCGCGCATCTCGTCGATCATCGTGCTGATCTTGGCGAACGAGAGCGCGTAGCTGTACGCGTTCGAGAACGCTGTCTTGCACTTATCAATGGCCGAGGTGGGCCCCGTGGTGCCTGAGGCGCACTTGCCCTCCATGAAGCACACTGGCAGCGCGTCCACCGTCAGGTTCTTGGCACCACATCCGAACGAAGAAGAGCTGTCGCTGTAGAGAGCCCACGGTGTGATCACATTCTCCTGCGTGAAGCTCTTCGTTCCGGGTTTGCCTACGTCGCTCACGGCACTGTTGAGCGTCGCCAAGAGGTCGCGTGACGTTGTCGAGCTGTAGCCAAAGTCGCGGAGGCCGTAGTCCGACACTTTGACGCCGTAGGCAGCCGTGAGAGTCTTGAACGCCGCAAAGTCTGTCGCCGTGAGCGACGTGTACACATCGTCCATCTCGCAGGCAAACGCGAGCTGGGGCTCCAGCTCTAGCGGTGTCAGGATGTTGCTGTCGCGGAAGCACGCGTTGATGATCGTTGCCAGTTCGCTTGGCACGTACGGCGACACGTCGGTCTGCATGATGCTCATGTAGTTGCATGAGTCGTACCAGACAGCGCCGACTGCGAGCAGCGAGGCCGAGAGCACGAAGCCTAGGATGCACACGAGCGTGCCCAGTGTCCAGCTGACGTGGAGCATGTGCACCCACGCGCTCTTCTTGGTGCATACGCCCTTAAAGATCGCGAACGAGCCCAGTAGGGACGAAATGAGGCCGAAGAAGAAGACAGAGAACACGAGCGCCCCGCGCGAGAACGAATACTCGTCAAAAGTCTCTTTCACGACCGCCACAATCGCCTTGGAGCGCTTCGTCATGGCCTCCACCGCCGAGATCTCGAGGTTGGCCGTGCGGATACCCGTGATGATATCGTTGGATCTGCTGACGAACGCGGTCTGGAGTCCCCGGACCGAGCCAGCCATGAGCCCAGTCGCCTGGGTCGCGATGCTCGCCGCACTGGTAGTGAAAGCTTTGAGTGGTGCTCCACAGATGTTGTCGGGGCACTTCACACAGGAAGTGCTGTTGGCACTGCACGTCTTGAACGGAAATGGGCCCTGCGCAGCGTAGATGAGCGCAAAGTCTTGCACCATCTTGGCCAGTATCAGGCCGTCGGTCGTGATCCAATCGAGGCCCTTGACCTGCGTGCTCACGGACGTGGCTGCCGACTGTACCTGGGTCTCGGCGGTTAGCAGTGGGGCGTGCAGGTTGGACGCGAAGATGTCGATGTTCTCGAGCGTGACGTTGAGCGAGTTGAGCACGCCGTTGACGCCGTCCGAGATGTTGGTATTCTGCGCGACGGTCACGACCGAGCAGATGAACACTGCGAGCGTGCAGGCCAGGAAGACCACGCTCGGCACGAGGATATCGCATCGCGTGTAACCTTTCTCGCGCGGGTTGCGGCCGCCGCACTGGTTGAACACGCAGCGCAGGATTAGAAACGCCACGCACGCGAGCGACGTGAGCACCGCGAAGACGATCCCAGGCGCAACGAACGGCGCCAGACTGCTTGGATACCCTTTTTCCATCCACTTAGTGGCGGTCGTGATGTCGTCGGCGGTAAAGAGCTCTCGGCGAGACGAGGCACCGGCCACGGGGTCATCCCACTTGCAGTTGCTCTCGCGCTCGCACATGCCCTTGCTGCTGCAGCTGTCCGCGCCCGTGAGCTTGATGCACTCCTTGTTGATGCCGAGCGCCGCGTCAGGACTCGAGGCGGCGACGCACCGCTCGAGCTCGGTCGCGCCCGAGATCTGCGCGCAGAAGTACGTGACCATGTTGCGCAGACTTGCTTCGTACCAAACGGTCGTCTTCTTGCGCATGCCGGCCATTACGGCGTTCGCGGCGTTGCCGCTGAGTTTAAGTGCCGTGAGGCGCGCCGCCTCGTACGTGTCCACGAGGTTGCTATCGTCAATGTTGATCTCGGTCGCGTCCATGTGGCTCAGCGGCAGCAGGTCCTTGTTGCCAGCAGTGCGCACGACGCACTTGGCCTGCCACGCGGCAACCGCCTTGGCCGAGCACGTGGACGTCGCATTTTGCGCCACCGCCACGTGGCTGTATGCGATTGCACTCAGTAGCAGCAGTAGACCGCGAGTCGTCATCGCTCGCATCGTTGAATTCGCAAGACTTGGTCGCCTTCCTCCTCGTCTTTGAGAGCTTCTCAACTGGGAGACGAGATGAAGAGAGAGCGCCATGGGTTTCACTGTTGCTGCTGCTGCTGCGGGTCTATTTATTCACAGCGGTGCGCCATCGCATATACAGAGAGAGAGAGAGAGGAGCCGATCTGCGACGTACCAGAAGAGGTTTCACTCCGCATTTAGCGCCACATGGAGCTAAATCTGCACCGCGTCTCTTGGGCTGATGCCGCTCATCCGACCTGCAGTTGAAGTCGTGAGCAGGCGTGTCCGAGAGCAAGGAAGGAGGCGATACGCACCAGCCTCTGCCCGTCCTTCTTGCTTGCGTCGCCAGCCTTTCTCGGGTCGGAATGAGGGATATGTCGACAAATATACCGAGATTTGTATGGACTCGGTCGAAATTACAGTTTAACTTTTTTTTCCCCGAAAACCTATCTTAAACTGTAATTTCGACCGCCAAACAGAGAAGTCTGGTACAACCGCCGAAATAATGCTCAACTTGTGATTAAGCTCGAAAATCCCCCCAAAAAACAAAAATAACACCAAAATGGCGACGACGAACAAGCCTCGGCGCGCGAGCGCGCGTGCGATCAACAAGGCGGGTGCGAGCATCAGCAGCGCAAGTCCAGCAGTTGCCAGCGCTGCGCCCAAGGCCAAGAAGCCCTCGACGAGCGGCGGCAAGCGCGTCGCGAAGAAGCCCACCAAGTACACACACCCGCGCGCTTGTTCATGCCCAGTAGGGCTTCATAGACTGACTCGTGTGCTCTTGTTGTGCTCCCATTGTACAGACGTGGCGCGAAGGACGACGACGGCACTGCGGATGATGACGACGCCGACGAGCTGCTCGCCAAGGTGAGCGAGGACACGCGCAAGATCAACCCGTACGTTGTGTGTGTATATATATATTTGTTAATTCCATCCTGCTTGTATGTCCCTAACATGAATGATTGGCTCTCTTGCTGATACAGAAAACGCAAGCGTGGTGCCGCGGCGAGCGCGCCGATCTTGGACGAGTTCATGAGTCTCGACGCGCTGCTGGACAACGACCTGGAGATGAAGCGCCGCAAGCAGGCGCGCGAGCGCAAGCTCCAGAAGCTGCGCGAGGAGTGTGACATGTCGCTCGCGGAAGGGAATGGCGCCAGCGGTGGCGGCCTGCTCGACGGCGCGTCGCCGCTCGTCAAACTCATGAACGACATGGAGAGCAACATGACGAGCCTGTCGGCCGACAATTACCTCTTCTCGGACGATGTCGCGACCGCGAACCAGGAGAAGTTTGGCTACGTCTTCGCGCCCATCACTGAGCCACTGCCTTACAAGCGCTATGAGCCAGTGCCGTCCGAGCTCGCAGGCGACTTGAAGCTCGTGTACAGGACCATGGCGTCTGCGGACGAGAACGAGATCGGCGCGCTGCTCTGGTCAAAGGCGATCCTGCTGCGCTGTGTGCTGGCGAAGAGCGAGGCGGTCGGCGGAGTGGAACCCGAGGCGCCCGTGGCAATCGTTGTTCCCGAGAGGATTTGCTCGTGGTTGTTCAGTACAAGTGAGTGGCTGCTGTACCCTTGAATTATTATTGGACCTGCTGTCTTAACATTGTGACGTGTATCTCTTGCTTGTTCTCAGTGTCAACGCACAACAGCAGCCACGTTGTGCGTGGCTGCCTAAGCAATTTGTTTATGGTGCTCGATTCCGCGAACATGACCACACCCGTGAGTCTAATTTTTTTACTTTGAAAAATGGTGGAACTTGGTGGTGCTGATGATCTCTTTGACTCTGTGCATTGATCCAAATAGGAATTCCAAGCAGGCTTGCCGAGCGCGGCGTTTTGCCAGCCGAACGAGGACTACCGTTCATTTTTTGGCGAGAAAATGTCGAGACTCCAGATGGCCTGGCAGCCGACGGTTTACGACTTCCTGAACGCGTTCCGCACCTTCGGATTCCAGGACAGTAAGCGCTCGATGAGCACGAAGAGCAAGATTGATGTGACACCCAAGAGCAAGAAGCAGCAGGCGGCCGTGATCCCCTTCCCGGCGCTCAATATGCAATACGTGCTCATGTACTTGGTGATCTGTCTCCGAGCTAAGTGAGTCAACTGATATGCGTTGTATGTTTGTGAATAGAGACTAGGTACTAATCCATTGTGTTTATATGCTGTGTGTGATTCAAGGGTTCTCAAACTGGAAGGCTACGACGCGTTCAGCTTTACGATGTTCTTCCTACGCATGCAGTTCGAGACAAACATGCATCCAGAGATCGTTCAGCTAGCCTCGATATGTATTGAAGAACTCCTGGACGTTTTTCCGCCGGTCGAGTGGCACAGAGATTGGGCGCCGTCGCTCGTGCTCCGCATCGCTGGGGTCAATGAAGGGCTCTTTGACTCGGCCACCGGGTGGTTGACCGTCGCGCGCCGACTCCCACGCACACTTCGAGGCACGCAGCTCACGACAGGGCTGGCGATCTACGTGCTGCAGCACCGTATCGACAAGTCGCCTCAGGAAGGCGTGAGTGTTTCTATTCTTGTCCAACATAACCGGAGTCACTTTTCAGGTGCTAACTCTGTCTGTGATGATGCCTCTTGTAGTCAAACTCGGAGCGGCCACTCAAGTTTCCGATCCAGAGCGGCCTCGTGCTGGACATTGTCGCCGGGATTGTCGAGGACCTGACGCTCAAGTACGCGGAGAAGCGGCAGAGCGGCAAGACAGCCAAGTCGGTGCCGCCCTACGACCTGCTCTGCAAGAAAGTGGCTCTCATGGACCTGGCGCTGCAGGCGTTCCTCAACATTCTCACGCAAAAGGAGATGTCACTGCTGCTCAAGAAGCTCGACGCACTCACGGGCACGCACAAGTCGACCATGTCAGCCAAGTGGCACGAGGTATGAATGTTCTTGCTGAGTTATTATGTATAAGAGATCGTCCGGTCTAATCCTATAAATGCTGCTGTTGTGATGCCTCCAGCTCAAGACGCTTGTGAGTCTCATGCACCGCAAGTACTCGCTCGAGAACCTCCGGATCGGCCGCGACACCTCGCCGTCTGTGAAAATGGTGCTCTTCCCAGACGAAGACGCCAAATAGGTAGCTCCTCTTTGTGTTGTAAATGGCGTTCGACTTTAGGAACCAGGAGACAAGAAAGTAAAACACAGGGCAGTGAGAGTGGCTTTCTTAAAGTATGGAACGTGAATTAGACGCTCAGCTGTACCTAACTTCCTTTTAATCCACGTGGCTCTCTACTCCTCAGCGAGCGCGGCGAACTTCTTTTGCAGCTGCACTTCCACGAGCTGCTGCGAGTTGACCTCATTCGCGAGGCGCACGACGCGGCCCTGCAGAGCCACGGCCTCGAGTCCCGCGAGCCCGGCAAAGCACGAGCGCTCGATGAGCGCATTCTGGTACTCGGCCACGAGCGTGCGCAGCGAGCCGAGCGCCTGCTCCGAGCGGCGCTGGAAACCACCGTTGATCACGCGCACGCGCTCATCGAGCTTCTGCGCGCGCTTGGCCAGCAGCTGCTCCGTCTCCTTGAGCTCTTCGAACTCGGCCTCGATCGCGCGAAGGCGGGCTTCTGAGGACTCGGCAAAAACGAGCTCCATGCAGTCGTTGCTCTGGTCCTTTGGCGCGAGACAGCGGGCCTGCGCGTCCAGCCACGCGGCCTCCAGCATCAGCGGGCTCGTAGTCTTCCACCCACTTTCCTGCGCGTGCAGACTCGCCTCGATCTGGACCATATTCCGCGCGTGTTCGAGCTGCGCGTCGGAAAACGCGTCAAGCTGCGGCACTCGACCGGTCTGCGAACTGGCTGTCTTCTTGCGCTTCTTGGTGCTGCTGTTATCCGCACTCGGGTACTTGGCGATGTCGAACGCGATCAGCGCAACCATCTCGCGCGAGATGTCCTTGAGGCCGCCGTCCACAAGCGCCTTCTTGACCTTGGTCGGGCGCGGCATCTCCTTCTGCACCGCCTGGGACCGTCGCTTGAGCTCTCGCTCGTGTTCTAATGCGCGCAGCTGCTGCAGACGCTCCTCTCGGTCACCCGCGTCCTCTTCGTCCACAATGTTGCCGTCCTGGGCGTCGCCGTCGTCCTCCTTCACTGGAATGTTGATCTCGTACTCGTTCTGCGGCGCTGGGAGGCTGCCAAAGCCCTGCTTCAGGTCCTCCAGCATGCGCTTCTGACGCATTTTCTCAGCTCGCTTGCTGGCGTCCAGGCCATAGAGCTGCTCGGGGTTAATCCCAAGCTCGTCGCGCAATGGCGTACGAGACGAGGACGACGTCAGCGGGGTCTGGATGGACGACGATGATGGTGTTCTCGATGGCGTCGCGCCAGCGTAGCCCGTGCCTTCCTGGAGCACGGCGTTCTCGCCACCGAGCAGCGGGGTCGACATCCGGTTTATCGCGAGAATGTTGGCGGCCTCCTGCATGATCGTATCGTGGATGTCGCGCGTGCGGGCGGCCGGCGTGGACGTCGAGGCCGTGCGCAGCGGTGTGGCCGTGTAGTCACCCATGAGCGCGCGCGTCTCGGTCGACGAGTTCTCGAGTGCCAGGGCGGCCGCGTGGGCCGCGTGCATCCCGAGCTTGGCCAAGTCTGAGAGCTCGTCGTTCGAGACCACGGGTGCCGGGAGACTTAGCGGCTTGCGCTTAATCGCATTGATCGGGTCGTTCTTTTCGTTGACTGCGGCCACGACCTGCGGCAGGTTCTGCTTCATGAGCCCCTTCTGGCGCTTCGCGTCCTGCTTGCGCTCCTTCTTCTCCTGCTGGTCACGACGCATACCGTCGAGCTTCTCCACCTGGCGCGCGGCTTCCTTGGCACTCAGTTTCGAGTTGTTGGAGACGCGGCGCTCGTCGGCCACGTCGTAAAAGCCCGCCGGAGCAGATTTCTCGAACGGGATCTCGTTTGCGTAGTCCATGAACTTGCGCTTCTTCACGTGGGCCTTGTTGCCGACCACGCCTGCGGCCTTGAGCTCGCGCCGCTTCTGCAAAGCTGCGAGACGCCGAGCCTCTTCGAGCTGCTTCTCGCGGGCCTTGCGCTTCGCCTTCTTGCCTTTCGTGTTGGCCAGGCGTGCACGCGCCTCCGAGAGCATCTCCTTTTCATCTTCGTCCATGTCCACGGGATCTGGCCGCGCCGGCTTGTTCTCTGGATTGGGGTCGATCTCGCCAGGTCGCAGCCGGCGCGGGTCGTCGGTCACGTCGATACCCTCTTTCTGCTGGGCGGCGTCCAGGAGCCGCTCATAGTGCTCCATGCACTGCGCGGCCGTGCGGCCCACGATGGGCGCGATCGTGCGCCACTGGGACGGCATGAGCTTGGCCAGGTGGAGCAGCTTCTCCTCTTCCTCGCGACTCCACTCGGTCTTCTTGATGGACGGGTCGAGCCACTCGTACCAGCGCGCCTTACACTGCTTGCCCGACTTGCGCGACAGCAACGACGCCACGCGCGCCCACTGGTTCATGCCGTACTTCATCACGGCGGCTTTGAGGATCTCGTCCTCCGTGTTCTTCCACACGCCGCCCTTGATCATGATGCGCATCTTGGCTCGACTGGTGCTGGCAGACGCGGCTGCGTGGTGCTAATAAAGAGATAGAGAGGGAGGTGCTGGGGCTAGAGAGAGTGTGTGTGCGTGAGTGTAGCTGACGCAGATGCTCGCTCACAGACGCGACTGGTAGACACGGACGCTCGTAGAGGACAGAGAGACACACGAAGTGGCGTCTCGTGCTCGCTTTTTTTTCTTTTTTCTCCTGTTCTTTTGTATCGGATCGCACTTTGCCGCCCACGAAACAAAGCAGATGGTACTGTGATGCGGTGAATAGTGTATTCAATCTGCTTTGGACGGAGGGGGAGGTGCAAATACAGATGTCACGGTACAGGTCAACAATTAGCTGCTTCATTTTGATTGGATATTAATCCTATAAACATTTTTTAATTGGCTAAAATTCAGTTTTTTAGGTTTATTATCTCGTCTCATGTCAACTTCTTAATACCAGGATGTCAGTTATGAAGTACAACCAAACAGCAGCATGGTTGCTATCTCTGATCGACACAAGCTGGGGCGGCGCGAAGCTTGAGGCAGCCTTGACGAGATAGCTGTCTGGACGGTGGCTCCATGCAGGCTCCTTCAGTGATGTCTGCTGCAGAGAGCTGTCCCATTTTGTATTTTGCGCGGACCCATTCGTGCTAATCCGCCCGCAGCTGAGCAGGAACAGCTTGCTTTGCTTCCATAAATCTCTCTATGGTCGGCCGCCGCATAAGCGCCATCACGAGAGCGAGAGATCCCACCCTTGGCTCTGTTTGTTTCCCAACAGCTAGGTGAGCTCGAAATAATTCCACACACCAGTAAGTAGCAAAGCAGAAACGGCTCCTCACGACCAGCAGGCGCGCGCGAGCAGCTCATTAAAAAAAGCGCAGTCGTTCCGCAGGCCCACAGCCCCACTCGCTCGTCCATCAGCTCCACCCGCAGGCCGCCAGCCACAGGTCCCAGCTCGCATCTCAACTCGTAACGAGCGATTGACCTGGCGCTGCGCCACAGTCGTGCTCGTCTTGTCTTTTGTGTTGTTTTCTGAGTCGCTTGTGACAAAAAGAGATCTTCAAGAGGCGCTGCATGACGCTGCCGACCCACGCGGGCGCTCAGCTGCAGGACGACGCCGCTGGCCGCAGCAAGGCGTGCGCCATGAACCCCTCGGTCGAGCCCGCCAGCGCTTGGCGCGTTGCGTACACGGCCGGTGACCGCACGCGCGGCCTCGTCGAAGGTTGGTCCGCACGTTTCATCCATGTTGGGCCCGTAGGTCTATATGTACACACGTGTATGGGCTCACGTGTACACTTTTTTGATTTGTGTCTATTGCGAATATGGCAGCGGACGTGATCTCGGCGATCGAGTACGACCGCTCGGGCGACTTCCTTGCCACGGGCAACAAGGGCGGCCGCCTCATGATCTACTCACGCAATGGCAGCCACGCGCCCACCGTACGCATCATCTCTTATAGCAGCGATACACTGTGTCGTCTCTGACATATCCTATGGTGCTGCATATCGTTAGGACACGGCGATGTTTGGCACCGGGGCCACGCGGCCGACGCAATACTCGCAGTATACGGAGTTCCAGAGCCACAACGCCGAGTTCGACTACCTCAAGAGCCTCGAGATCGAGGAGAAGATCAACCAGATCAAGTGGGGCCGCGCGTCTAACAACGCGCAGTACCTGCTCTCGACCAACGACAAGACCATCAAGCTCTGGAAGGTCTGCGAGCGCAACGTGCGCGAGGTCACGCAGTACAACGCGGCCGCGGCCGCCTCGGCTAACAACGGTGGTCGCGCCAAGGTGATCTGCCCCAGCGGCATCCGCCTGCCGCAGTGCTCGGTGCGCAACCGCGTGACCGCGAGCACGGCCAAGCGCGTGTACGCCAACGCACACACGTACCACATCAATTCGATCGCGCTCAACAGCGACGGCGAGACCTTCATGTCGGCCGACGACCTGCGCGTCAACCTCTGGAGCCTCTGTCGCACGGACCAAAGCTTCAGTACGTAATAACCTACCTCGTCCATCACCTGTCGGTTGTATGATAATATGGGTGGCTGAGAATCGTCGATATGTTGTAACAGACATCGTGGACATCAAGCCAAAGAACATGGAGGAGCTCACCGAGGTGATCACGGCCGCGGACTTCCACCCGTCGCACTGCAACATCATGATGTACAGCACCAGTCGCGGCGCGATCAAGCTCGGCGACATGCGTCAGGCCGCGCTCTGCGACTCGTACTGCAAAGGTTTGGTCTCAAATATTGGCGTTGACATTTTCTATATTTTTTTCCCTGACATTGTTGACATTTTATTTACTAGTCTACGAGGAACAGGAAGACCCCGAGGTGCGCAGCTTTTTCTCCGAGATCATTGCGTCGATCTCCGACATCAAGTTCTCCCCTGATGGGCGTTACATCATCGCGCGCGACTTCCTCACGCTCAAGATCTGGGACGTCAACATGGACTCACGACCCGTGCAGACGATCAACGTAAGTATTACTTTTTATGGAAATTGTCGGCGAGAACTAATTTCTAAAAAATTGTTTTCTCCCAACAATGTCGAATAGATCCACGAGCATCTGCGTCCGCGTCTGGGCGACCTGTACGAGAGTGACTGCATATTCGACAAGTTCGAGTGCGCGGTGAGCGGCGACGGGAACAACTTCATCACGGGCTCATACAACAGCGAGTTCCATATTTATGACCGCTACGGTCGGAGCGACACCACGCTTTCACCCACACCACGCGCGCCTCGACGCCACTCAATGCCGCACCACATGCTCGCGCAGCAGCTTACCAGAGGTGGAGCCGGTGGAGCTGCTGGCGGAGCTCCTGGGTCGTCGCAAGCGGCCGAGACGGACGCATTGGATTTCTCCAGGAAGGTGCTGCAGACGAGCTGGCACCCGATGCTGAACGAAGTCGCGGTCTCGATCCGCAACAATCTGTACGTTTATAGCATGTGAGCACAGGCGGCTGATTCCCACGAAAGAACGGACTAAGTTTCAGCTCCAGACCAGCCCACAAACGACAAACAAAACAAACACGCCACCATGAGCGACAGCAAACTCGAAGAAGAAAATAACATATAAACAAACCAAAACTGAAAATAGGATAAAGGACTCTCGCTGCTCCATTGAGTAGATAACAACAAAGTACCAACAGGTATCACGAACTCATAAGGCTGGTTGACCGCAGTGTTTGCGAGCTATATTACTTTTAAAAAAATGGCAAGCTGTCTCTCGCTCACGTGAGAATGGCCTTGAATTCGTCGAACTCGATCTCGCCGCTGCCGTCGACATCGAGTTTGTTGATCATCTCCTAATAACATTATAACACAAGCAAGATATTCACAGTGAGTGAGTGAGAATTGACCGCGCGAGTTGTTAATAATCTCGAGATTTCGACACCTCGATATTGATCGTGAGCCCAAAGTCGCCCTTGATGATCTTCACGAGCGTCTCCTTGCGCACGAAGCCGCTCTTGTCCGTCTTGCCGCCACAGGCCACGAACGCGTCGACTTTGCAATCCAAAAAGGACAGAAGATCATTCGACAAAAGATCACATCACAAAGTAAAACATTGAAGCCACTGCTCACTCATGTCGCTGTCATCCTCGTACATGGCCGCGCGGTCCTTTTGGTTGTCGATCACCTGGAGGAACTCGGCAAAGTCTGCATGAATAGCAAAACAGCATTGAGCATTTAGCCCAAGCCACGTAAATAAATATTTATGATAATATACAAGTGCTCACCGATGGCGCCGCTCATGTCTTCATCCACTTCACTGATCATCTGGAAGAGCTCTTCCTCCGTTGGCTGCTGGCCCATCGCTGTTGTTCAGAACCCAATTGAGTCAGCACAAGAGACCAGCAGCACTAGACGCAGGTTTACATACCTTCCAAGACCTGGCGCAGCTCCCACACGTCGATCGTCCCGCTCCTGCAAGCCAGAAACAACGATGTTGATGAACAACCAGCCTGCTGCTGCGTATCCCCAAGCAACTCATGCAAACGCACCGGTCCTTATCAAAGGCGAGGAAGGCCTCGCGGCACGCGTCAATCTCGTCCTGCGCAAGCACCATCTTGCGCTTGTGGGGATTGGCGAATCACTATCCCTCGACTGTCGTTGAAGTGAGAGACGCCTTTTCGAAAAGGTCTCGGCGAAAATATAAAAACTATCAACAAACTCATTTATTCGCTCAACATGTCAAAGTCTTGAAGGGTACCAGCAAACTGAAAATTGCGCAGTATCCTAGGCCTGATCGAGGATCTGCTGCGGCTGCGCGCCGATTGGGATGACGTTTTGCAGCAAGTAGTTTTCGTTGTTCGTCTCCACCTGCTTAAGGTCGTACTTGTAGTTCACCATCATGCCGGCGCTTTGGTGGAGGCCCTGTTACAATATCATGAAAGTGGTCGCTCGACAATGTTAAGAATCACCATTTCCAAGCAACCGAATCAAGAGAATGTCAATAGCTGATATGCAGGCTTCTCACCTTTGGTGACGGGTCTGCGAGCCAGTTGATGCGCTCGAAGATCGCGCCATTGCGAATGTGGAAGTTGGACACGGGACAGAGCGCCTTGCCGCGCTTCTTTTCCAAAAAAATGTAGTGCGCGCCCAGTTTCAACAGAATCGGCTTGAGTGCGGCGCTCAGCTTGGGGTCTTCAAACCAGTTTTCGATCGCGAGTGCACTCAGAACTTGGTTCACTGGCGGTGACTGAGCTGCCGCTTCTCGGTGGTGGTTAGGAAGTGCCGACTGGAGTTTTGCCAGACGAGCCTCACTTACGAGCGTGGAATCAACACTGTTGCGCTGAGTTTCAAGCCACGGGACGAACTGTGGGATCGGACTCAGCGTCGCAAATGTGTCGAGCTGGTGGTGCTCGGCCTTGAGCGCCTTCGCGACTTCCTTGATGAGAAAGTTGCCCAGGTCAACGCCCTGATTTCCATACACACAACTCAAGTTAGAATGAACCAGATCATCTACAATTTGTATGACAGACAACCAATTTCCGCACATACCTGAAGCCCCTTTTGCGTGGACGAGATCGAGTAAAAGATCGCAGCCTTCGCGTCGTGCTCGTCGTCCATGAGCTCCGTCTCGTCGCGGATGTACTGCATGCTCGACGCGATCTCCTTCACCAGCGCGACGTGGACGAACACGAGCGGCTCGTCTGGGACACTAAAAAAGACATGTCAGAATTTGTTAGCTGAAGTATTGGCCATACAATACTGGACAATTTACATTTACCTGGGGTGGAAGAATGCAAAGCAGCGCCGTCCTTTGCCTGTCAAAGTCCACACGATAGACACAAGTTCAATACGACTGAGCAACTAAAGAACAGCTCCTTTCCTCCAAGGAGAATCCTACCCAGCCGCCTCTTGAGCTCGATGATCGTCCCGACAGGGTGCACAGCCTCGTACCGGATGATCTTCTCCAGCAGTTGGCCCGACGACTTCTCATAAGTGACGCGCTCGAGGTTCAAGAAGTCTACGCTGAACCACGAGGCCAGGAAATTCTATCCACACAACCACCAGCAGGCAACATTGTTGTTATTATGTTCCAAGCCAACATACAACAGCTCAGGTTAACAGCTACCCACCTTGAGACTGACGTCCAGCGATCGCAAAGCCGCGGCCTCAGCGCTCTCGGATGTGTGCTTCCGTAGCACCTGCAGCAAGTCAGCGCGCAGATGGACGAGGAAGAGCATGCCACCCTCACGCTGCGACAAGATCTGCTGGAAGAACGTCTCGTAGAGTGGACTGAGCGCCTGGCGTAAGTTGCGGAACGTGCGCAGGTAGCGCTCAATGTTCTCATGTTGCCAGTCGATCGCACTCGCATTATCTTTCTGCTGCACGCGCGCGACGCTCTCGTTGAAAAACTCGAGGCTTTGCTGAAGCTTGAATCGTCAGCAGCATAAGCAACACTTTAGGATCTGTTCTAAAAAAAATAAAACATGTTACAAGACACACATCCATATCACACATACCACAGCAGTGTCAACGTGCAGGTCGCGCGCCAGGATGAGCAGAAACTGTTTCTTCTCCTCGATGTTGAGCTGCCGGTACTTGGCGCAGAGGTTCGCGATCACCACGCGCGGCACAAAGTCTTCCATACATTACATTGCACATTATACAGCAACAGCATATGTCGTAAGCCACTGAACTCTACACCTTATAACGAACAACAAACAGGTACGTACCGCCTGTGTTGGCCTTGGTCTTGACGACCTCCTGGATGAGCTTAGAGAGCTTCTCGCGGTCCGCGGCGTTCGGGTGGCTCAGGTCAATGTTCTGCAGGAAAGACGACTCGGGGAATGCGTCGCCAGCAGCCTTGGGGTCACTGGAAAAGAAGCGAACGCCGCCGAGTGGAGAGATCGCCACCGCAGATGATGAGCGGCCGGCAACGTGGCGTGACGGAGGCTGCTGACGGGTGTCAACGACAACCGCTGCCAGCGCCTTCGCGAGCGCGTCACCCGTGTGCGCAACATGTGCGGTGGCAACTGGAGTCACGCGCAGCAGCACACGAGACACGGCGAGAAGCGTCATGACCTTGCTCATGTAGCCGCTTGTTGTCGAAATTGGGAATGACGACATGGGCGTCAAAGTATACCAATTGAAGTTGGGAGTCCCTAAATGAATGTTAAATTAGGGTCGCTCGGTAGGGGGCATAAATAATATGTACCGTCAAGTGAAAAATGGTACCCCATACAACTCGTTGATGTGAGCCAAATAATCCAATAGCTGCAGAGAAACACTGCCAACTGGATGACGTCCCATTAACAAACGACTGACATTAAGATTGCTGTAAATCGCAACTAAGGATACCTACGCACTCACATGCACTCAAACTCACTTCTGCATCTCGCATTTGCTTCCACCTCAGCGTCCACTTCCGCCTCAAGAGACCACCTTGTGGACCTGTCAGGGGGAAAGCCAAGGTCGGAGGTAATTTCCTCCTTTCATTTGAGAGAAAAGTCAAAGCTTCTCTCAAAAGAAAAACAAGAAAACCCTCCAGCGGCAAGTATTGTCTGCTTTCCCATGGGAAGTGGACACTCGTGTCCATCTGCGAGTGATGCCTTCACAGCACAGTTCCTAGTGCCCACGTCCTCCTTCAAGGCACTTGCCTGCCTGCCTTGCACGCGCAGCACAGCGACTTGACGTGCGGTGGCGTCGTCTTCTCGTCACGGTCGTGGTTATGAGCGATCGTCGAGCGGAGCCCAAGCAAGAGCATCACTTTGGAGAAGACGCGCTCGCGATACGTCTCTTCATCAATGTCGCTCGACACCTTTGCGCGGCAGTTGGTGCACTGCTGGCTCCACACGATCACATCAAACTGACACTCGCGCTCGCCACTCTCGACGAAGATTTCCATGAAGACCTTGCCACTGCGCCAGTCGCGGCGCTGGGGTCTGTCTTCGTGCTTCTTCTTGGCCTCGCACTCGCAGCTGAAGCCTCCGATCAAGTGCGTGCTCGCTTGTTTGCGTCCGCTATGCGAGATGCTCTAGTCCACAACCAGTTTCTTCTGGAAATTGGGCTGCTCTGTGAGTAGCTGCAGGATGATCTCGATGTTGAGACGATTGTAGTGAGCCTGTTTACCGCCCTTGGAAATCGTTCTATCGCTACCGGTCCACTGCTCCAGCTCCTGGCGGTAAGCTTCGAGGTCAGCCATCTTCTTTCTCAATGGCTAGCTGGCAGACGGCTTGTGGGCTTCGCTGCGAATTCGCGAGCGGCGAGAATGCGATGAGGGCGTGTGAGATGAGAGTCCATCAGCTGCTTGAAGCTTCCAGACTACGGAGCCCAAGCCGTGTGGCGACGACCACATATCACACTGGCATTTCACATCCCATTGCCTTCTGAAGATGGACAATGATAATACCGTCCATGTTCGGATGACTTTCAAGCTCAGATCTGATACCATCCGATCTGAGACCAGTGCCCTCGATTCTCATTGGACAGTTCCACGAGCTATTTTAGGACATAAAAAAAATCTGAGTCTCGAACTGCTGGACACTTTTTCAGTCCATTCTTGAACTCGACAAGCAAGGCGAAGAGCTCAAGAAGCGATGATGCTGCGCAACGGATCGAGGTATTTCGCCAGCAGCAGCCGCAGCCTAGTGCGTGTGGGCGGGAGCAGCAGCAGTAGCCGCGGCGTCCTGGTGGTGCGCGCGCTTGGTACTAACGCCCCTGCCTTCTTCTCCCTCCTCTCCCGTCCGTACTCGTCCAGAAAGAGCAACGAGCCGGTGGCCGCCGTCGACGACGCCAAGACGCACGAGACGGACCCGCTCACGGGAAGTGGTACAGAAAACAGTGTACGTCTTTCATTCGCTGTCGTATGTGTTCGTGGTGATGGCAGTTGGACGTATTGTTAAGAAAATATGAATGCACACAAAGCTGACCCTGGGTTTATTATTATGTTGTACAGAAGAAAGGCAAGAAGAGCGCGCCTGCACTGAACAGCGAGCTAGAAGAGCCGCCGCTGCTAAACGATGCCCCCGTGGTGCAGCTGTCATGGAGGGAGCGTGCCAAAACGTTTGCGATCGAGTACGGTCGCGTAGGCGTGTGCACGCACATCGTGCTCTCACTCGTGTCGTTCTCAGCGATCTACGTGGGCGTCTCTGCGGGCATCGACGTGAGCGCAATGCTGGACACTGTAGGCTTCTCAGTCTCAACGAGCGAGTCGACGGCGAACTCGGCCGGCTCATTCGTGATCGCGTACGCGATCTACAAGCTGCTCTCCCCCGTGCGCTGGCCGCTCACGTTCGCAGTCACGCCCGTCGTCATGCGCGCGCTGCGGAAGCGAGGCTACATGCTGCCAGTCGCCGTACCCGCGCGCCGCTCGCCACCGCCGACATCCGAGAGCTAGACGCTTCATTGTAGTTGCGATTGATAGGAGTCCCAGTCAATACAGCCCAGGCTGTACCTGTTAGAGCTGCACTCGTCGTGTGCTCATTGCATTTATGGATTGAGTTCAGTAGCTCTTGGGATGGGGGATTTGGTGGCATACAAATTTCAAGTATGCACACGTCACATGCTGACAACGGAACAAGTCGGAAGCTCATACAGCCCAGTTGGGCTTGGTGCTCTTCCTCACTCGCGCACGCATCCAATCTGTTCAATCCGAGTCTGTCTGCTGCTGGAAGAAAACTTGAGCGGGGTCAGCAATGTGTGACTTGTGAGCACTCGCTCGCCTTGATACGACAGTAAGGCCATGATCCTCGCATCCTTTGGCGCCGACTCGGCCACGACCACGATGGTGAGCTCGCTCACCAAGCTCGTGGGTAACGCAATGTGCTCGACCAAGACGTTTACGAACAAGCAGGACGAGCTCGGGAGCGAGAGTTACAGCTTCTCGCTCATACGTGACATGGAATGGGTAGATATCTTTTGAAGGAGCTGTTGCTCCGTTGAAGATATGGCTCAACGAAGTGGGTAAAACCCACTTCATGCATTTTCGGGGGCAAAAGTATAGTGGGGCCAAGCTTATTTTTTGGGGCATTGGGAATCTCATGCAACCGCAGCCAATCAGCGCTTGCGACTTTTCAGCACTGTCTGAAGATACAAGCTACACGAGATGGAGCACGCACACGTCGCTGCCTATTGGCACAGAGAGCTCTTTAGCGCAGGTGCACAGCGCTCGTGGTGATGGAGGGTGACCGAGCTGATAAGGTCTGAGTCTGTTTTGGTCGCATTTGCCAGCTGTTTCGCAACGGTGACGCGTTATGCGATCGGGAGCAGACGACGCACACGCACATAGCAAATGCCAGCGAAGGCGGGAGCTGGACCTGCGGCTAAGACCATTTGCCGATTCGCTACCGCCAGCACCTCAGCAGCTCAACCAAGACGACTGACTGGCGATGCGCGAGACGGAGCCGCTCATCGCCACGCGCTCGCCCCACCACGTACGTCTGTCTGCCAATGAACGCGCCCCTCATGTGATGGTGTCGCTCACTCGTGCGCTCTTATGATGATGTGCTGTGTGCAGACCAAGAAGAGCGCAGATCCAGCGTATGCCGAGCCACATGACGCGCCAAACACAGAGCAACTCTCGTGGAAGGTGCGCGTCAGGGCGTTCGTCGTCGAGTACGGCGCCGTGGGCGTGACCACACACATTGTGCTCTCGCTCGTAGTCATCGCGGTCGCCTACGTCTGCGTCTCGAACGGCGTGGACGTCAGCGCGCTGCTGAGCGCGATTGGGCTCCAGGGTGACACGGCCAAGGGCTCAGCGGCTCACTCGGCCGGCGCGTTCGTGATCGCTTACGCGATCTACAAGCTGCTGGCGCCCGTGCGCATCCCGCTGACCTTTGCCGTCACGCCGCTCGTGCTGCAGGCGCTGCGGCAGCGCGGGTACATGCTGCCGCCTGATGCTAGCGCTGTCGTGTCATCCGCACCTGAAACTGCGATAGAAATGGTTTAAATAATGCATGCACACTTTGATTAGCTGTAAAAGTGGTTGGCTGTGGTGGCTTGTACTAGTGTAGTATTGATTACTGGACTGAGGCGTCTTCGGGGCTGATGAGCGCGTCAACGAAGGCCTTGTCACCCTTGCCACTCTCGACCATGTGCTGCACCGAGAGGAAGCCGTCAGCGTTCATGCGCAGGAACGTCTCGTTCGAGTGCGCCAGCGCTTTGAAGGCCTGTTGCAGCACGGCCACGTGAAACGTCGCGGCGCACTTGCCGCTCCCGTCCTGATCATCACTTGATGATGACGGCTCGCAGAAGAACTCGATGAACGCCTTGGACGTGACACCAAACTCGATCTCGCACGACCCGGTCTCGGACGTCGCGCTCAGACTCAGGCACTTCCGTGGCAGATTGCTGCTAGTGGCAGTGGCTCCATTGAGGAACGCGCGCCGGCCGAGCGGGTCCTCCTTGCCAAACATGGCGATCGTCACGGACGCCGCGCTCGGCAGGTCATAGAGCTCGGCGAAGGCGTCGTGCAGCGGCTCGGACTGCATGATGCAACGGCCCACGACGGCCGAGTTCTCGAACGCACTCTCGAACTCGAGCTCGCCGACGTCGTTGCCGTCGTGCTCGAGTACCTGCATCGCGCACTCGCAGATTACGCCGCTGTCCTCGACCACGAGTAACAGACTCGCGGTCAGCGGCAGGTAGCTCATGCGCAGTGACGTGGTCGCGAGCGCGCCCGGACCAAAGATCGACAGGCACTCGATGAGCGTGTTCAGGTTGAGCGCAAAGCTCAGCTGCAGGTCGTCCATCATCTCGTCGTCGTCATCCTCATCACCATCCTGGTTCTCTTCGCCAGTCTCGCGCTCGATGGACAGCGTGTACGTCTCGAAGAGCTCACTGCTGAGCGACGTCTTGATCTGGAGCGACTTGCCCTTGGAGTGTGCCGTGAACAAGACCCCGTGGGCGTCAATGTCGCACCGGATGCGCTGTTCCTTCTTGCCGGGCGATGCGAGGCAGCTCAGGAGCGTCACGAGCAGCTTGACGCTCTCACTCGTGCACACGAGCGTCGGCTCACGGCGCTTGCGCTGGTAGTGCCGGCTCTGGCTTACATCAGCAGTAGCACTAGCGTCTTCTTCGTCGCTGCTGTCGCTGGTAGTGGGCTTCTGCTGGCGGATGCGCCGGCGCCGCGGCGAGTCAATGTCGCCGTCCATGTGGCAGAAATTGGAAAAACGTCCTCAAATCCTCATTTCACAGTGCAAAAATGAGCTTCAAAAGAAAACACGATTTGTGGCCCAACAACAAGAAGTCGCGTTTTGTGTCGCAACCGCGAGGCGAGGATGGCCGCAATCTCAGACCAAGACGTGCTACTATGTTTGAAGCACACACTCCAACAATGTCGACCGATTTTGTCCTCATCGACTCCAATGAGGGAGTTGGTGAGCTCGTTTTCGAGCAGCTGCAGTGATCACTGCGGCCCTTCTTGCCCCAGTCACACAATGAACGTGATGTGCTCATCGCGAAATTGTCGTGTGCAGGTGTTTGATACACCACGTTGTGGTCGCATCACTCGGCGTACTCACTAAACACGCAAAAAGAAATTCGACGAACTCGTCACCGCAAATTGCAGCAGATGCTCGCTGACGTGACCAATGCTCACCAACAGCGATTGCAGTAAGAGCTCGAACAACCGCGGCAACAAATCAGCTTGCTGCTTAATATATGCGAACAGTTGAGAGAGCAAGCGGGTGATCAAGCACCAGATCTACAAGACATTCGCCTCAAGGGGTATCACGACCTCATCGAATATCTCCAACAGCAAGTGGTTGACCTGACTGAAGTGTTACAGCAGAAAACACAATATGAACATATAGGGTGCTCAGCTGAGTACAAAGAGCGACATGACAACCAAGGCGCATGCAGCTCGTCGCGATCTTCTACCAACAACGACCAAGTTGGCAACCTCAGTCTCAATGGTGGCAACTCTGTACTCAGCTACACTGGCGTAGATCCCGAACTGGAAGAGGAGTAAAACCAGCATGATCAAGGACAGCAACCACTGCCAGACACAGATGGTGAGATGGAGATGGAGGATAAGTGGCCTCACCGACAAGCACGGAAGCAGCTCGACAGTGAAGACAGTGAACGACAGCTGTTCGAAAGAGAAAACATTGATGAAGGCGGTGATCCAGAATTACCAATCGCTGACGCTGAATGTCCGTCAGCTGACTTCCGCGTGCCTTCGCTGTCAGCTGTCGAGCCAGATGATTCTATCACGAAACGCTCGACGGTGAAAGCGGTATGGACGACTGCAATGCACCCCTTCAGACTAGATTTTAGTGAGATGGGATACACCCATGCTAACGATGATCAATCGCCGCAGAGGATCTGTCGACCCCGAGGCCCACTTCCCAGCCTCAATCCCCGCTATGCACCAGCCAATCTCACCGGCCATGCACTTCATTGACGAGCTCGGCACTTCGATGCGGCGGGAAGAGCCGAGAAGATGCTTGCTGCTGCTGCTTGCGCGCAAGGCGAGCGCACAACAACGAATAGTGAATGAAAGCGCTTATTTACTTCTGAGTTAAAACGCCTGAGCCTCTGCTCCTCCTCCTTGCCTCTTTATGTTTTCAACGGCTCACCGGGCCAACCAAACCCGATTCTGCCGGGTTTTCTTTCTGCTGCAGCGCTGCCCAGCGTCTCTCTACGCGACCAAGCTCTTCCACAGACTTAGAGCGCCTGGGTTCGCGCCATGCTCAGCTACGCTTGCTGGTTGCCACGCCGCTTTACGCGCTGCTCTCCTCGCCCGAACAGGTTCTTGCCCGTCGTTCTTGTCTGGGGTGCTATTCTTGAACTCTTGCCGACGCCAGCAGCTCTGGAACGCCGCCTGGCGCGCGCCACGTCACACAGTCACTTGCCTGCCGTTGGAGTCCGTTGTTCGACTGCCAACCAACGCTAGGTCATTGCTGGTCCATACAAATTATCGGGTAGAGCTCACACCCGGAATGGAGATATATTTAATGGTGACCTCTGGCGGATACCTGTTGATCAACTGTGGGATCGTATTCGCATTCAGGTATGCTCAATGCGCTGCTCATAAATTGAACTTAGAGCCGGGGTTTGACAAGTAGCGCCATATATAAGGATTACAAACTTTTCAGATCCAATTGACTGTAAGCGCTTGACCGTGTTGATGACATCTTGCATAATCTGGGATGACGCCATGTCTGCGACTGAGTCCAGGTCTTTTTCGAGAAACAACACGCTCGCTTCGCAGGACTTGATCATCTGGTTATCCACGTGGTGTCCGTGTCGGTGATCAACGAAGGCGCTTAACGTTTAGATTTCCTGGAGCGTCGTGATGACCATCGCGCCATTCACATCGGTCTCTTTCATATCGTATAATTACAGATCAGCATTGGTGTTAGTACTATTGATTGACACGCGATCAGGGGTCCCTTTCGGTAGCCCTTGCCACCGAGCGCTAATGCCAGCTGGTATGCGACTGTGCACTTTTCACGCGCCCCTCTTGTCCGACAGCAGCATTTGTTGATGCCCGCAAGGTGTAGCTTCATGTCCGACATGGCTGCTCACACGCATACAACCACCACTAATATATACTGTTATTTACGCACATTCATACTTCACCTTAACGCAATGCTGCCGAGCTTACTTAGGTCGTGCTTATTGGCTTCGTCCAGAGGCCGTGTCCAAGAGCTCGGGCCCAAGGCCGACGGGTCCTTCATAATATGGGGCAATTTGACCCCTTTTCATGCTGTTTTCAAAAGTGGGTGCGATAAAGTGCCACATATGGGGGCAAATCGCCCCTTTTGCGTAAAACATATGCTTTCTAGCATTTTCATTGGAAAATATGATATATCATTTCTGGAAATTCTTCACCATGATTGGCTGATACTACCAACTTGTAACAGAAGTGGGTGTGATAGGGTAGTACAGTACCGAATTCTGAAATATGAGAACGTGAAAGGGATAATAGGCTACAGGTGAGCTCAGTGTTAGAGATAATAGAAGGACATCATCTTGTCCCGAGTTCGCTTTGTGTCCGTTCCCAGGCCAGCGCGCTTGCAGAAGCCGCTCGACAGGGCCACGCAGAGACCGCCACAGAGCTCCTGGAGTCGGGTGCGGGCAAGGACGCGACCAACAAGCTCGGGTGGACCGCGCTCCACGAGGCCGCGTACCATAGCCGCCTTGCGATTGTCAAGATGCTCGTAGTATACGGCGCCGACGTGTTCGCGAAGACCGAGAAAGGCTCCATGGCCAAGGACCTGAAGATCCACAGCAAGATCCGCGCGATGCTCGACGATCTCTGTCAGCACGGAGAGCTCGTCGCAACGTTGCCAAAGAAGGAGCAGCTAGGTTAAGGCGACCGTGACGAAGCAGCCGACGACTCAGCTTCGTCCAAGCGAGGCAGTCCGACAAAGCAACAGGCAGCTCACGCCAGTGCGCCGTATCGCTCAAGCTGCTCAAGGACCCGCTGCACAAGTCCGTATGGCCAAGTCTTGGAGCGCCAGGTGATCGAGGCAGGTCGATTGATCTTTTTTTAGCATACATGGCTACATTTGGACATTGACCAGCACAGATGACGGCGATCGCTGGCTACGAGACGCTGTCGCTGCTGGGCAGCGGACAGTTCGGCGACGTGTTCCTCGTCAGGCGCGTGCGCGACAGCCAGTTGTTCGCAGCCAAAGTGCCCAACCACACGCGCAGCGGTGAAGGCAATGCAGCGGCGGAGCAGGCCAAGCGCGAGGCGGAGCTGCTCAAGCGCATGCACCACGTCAACATCACGCAGTGCGTCGAGACCGTGGAGGATGCGCGCAGTGGGAAACTGACGATCATCATGGAGTACGCCAGCGGGGGCGACCTGGACGACTACCTGCGCTCGTGTCAGGACAGGTATTGGGCTGGCTATCTGCTTATATAGGGCTAGACCATTCAGCCTTGCTGACAGGACTCTTGTGACGATAAACAACAGACAGAGTGTGATAGGCGAGGATGAGATCATGCGTGTCTTCATCCAGATCGCGCTCGCGCTCGAGTACCTTCACAGCCACCGGATCTTGCACAGGTAGTCTAATCGATAGAGATGCCTCGCCATACACCACGTGAGCTTTAACTGAATTATGTGAACCTTGTCTGTCCTTGCTAGGGATCTCAAGCCAAAGGTTTGTCGTGCAAACAAACTGGTGATACTAGTTGAGAGCTGAGCTGTGTGCTTGGTGCTGCTGCTACAGAACATCCTGCTAGACGCGAACGGAGTCGTGAAAGTGAGCGACTTTGGTGTCTCGCGTTCGCTGCAAAGCTCACTCGACGCCGCCCAGACAGTCACCGGCACGCCCAATTACATGTGCGTCCCATTACAGTATACTACTACAAGCCAACCTACAGGCCCTCTTGGTGACTCACAGTGTTGATATCTATCTGCCCAGGTCGCCCGAGCTCATGGACGACCAGCCGTACGACGCCAAGAGCGACGTCTGGAGCCTCGGCTGCGTGGTCTACGAGCTCGCGAGCTTCGCGCCGCCGTTCAATGGCAAAGCCTTGGGTGCAGTCGTGTACCAGATCCTAAACGTAGAGCCCGCACCCTTGGCGTCCTGCTACTCTAGAGGGTTTCATGATCTGGTCAAGACGCTGCTCACAAAGGACCCACGGGTGAGTTGTGAACTTGTGCTGCTACTGTATCAGATGGCTATTGACGCGCTCTCTCTCTTTGTAGACTCGTCCTGATATACGAGACGTCATGCGAAGCGAATTTGTGCTCAGTCACATCTTTCAGATCGTGAGTGTTGCCACTTTCCAGCAGCCAAAGAGCCTTGAACGATTCGCTGCGGGGCTCAGCACTGAGCAACCAACAGTTCAGTATCAGCAACAATTATCAGCACCAGCGATTGTGGTACCGGGCGAGTGGTTTCAGCCTTCGCATGCCCGCCAAGAGGATAGAGTTCAGCATCAGCAAGCTCATCATCAGTACCAGCCGAGGCCCCAGTACCAGCCTCCACAGCAGAAACTGCAGCCTCAGGGTGACAATATGGCCCGGCAGATCTTCTTTGAGAACCAGGTTCGCAAATAACTCGAATATCCACACAGTCACCCTCTCGAAGAACAACTCATTCACTTCCATCAACACAGGCTGCTGCTCGGAAGAACAAGGAACGCGTGGACAAGGACAAGAGTGCACCAGCAGTGTTCATGGAGGAATCAGAAGTTGGCATCAGAGCCCAGCAACACCAGCCAAAGCAGCAGCTGATGCAGGACCAGCAGGCTGCAAACGAACACGCCCGACAGTGTTTTTTGGAGAACGCGCGCATCGCAAAAAACAACAAGCAGCGAGCGCTCGATGCGATGACAGAAGGCTCTGAATTCCTTCCATTAGCTCCACCAATGCAACCAGGGAATGCTCGAGCAGTAACGAACTGCGACCAAACTCTGTCACCTCCAGTGCCCCCTGTCAGCCAACATGCTGCTGCCCGCAAAGAACGCAACAGCGCGTACGTCATGTGAAATTGATATCATCGACCTAGCCTAGCCGAAGCTGACTGTTGTACATTCGCGCGACCAGGTCTAGCTACGAGGAGATGCTCGAGGTGGAGCGCAGACGCGTACGACTGGAGACCAAGGCGCTTCACCAACGTATGCGCGCTATCCAGCAACAGCCGACTGAGACTGTCACTAGCCTCGCGCTCCAAACGCCGTCACCAGCAGCGTCAACCCCGACGTCCTCCTGAGCTCTGGACGTTTTCTTCAGAGACCTCGGAGGATCTTGTACTCGTTACAACATATTAAAGCAAGCAGCCGACTAGTGTTGCGGTTAAGCAGAGGACCTTGCGATTGACACTAAAGATATTGAAAACCGAACCCAGGGCTTCGGTACCAAAACTGAGTCCTCATCCCACATGAAACTGACTGTGCAGACTCTGTCGATCCCATGCGCTTGCTCAAAACCAGACACCTGCAACGGATCCGTTTCTTCTCCGGTGGCCACTTTATTAGTCTCCCTCCTATTTGTCGGATTTAGACTGCGTCCAAGAGACTGGCCAAGTAAGAGCATCTCCAGCGCAGTCACACCCAGTTCTCACACTCAATTTTCAAGCTCAGTTGGTCATATTTTGAGTGCTGGAGCCAACCCCTCGTCCCCCAACCGGCCTCAATGACTGCAACAAGCTTGTGTCTAGGAGCTCATTTTCGCTTCAGAGCAGCGCCGTGAGCTGACCTCCAATCAGCCAGCCCGTTTTTTTTCCAACAAGACCAACCACAAAAATGCTGAGACTTCACCTCTCTCGGCTGCTTCTCGTGGCGTTGTTGCTGATGGCGACCCAAACATGCGATGTAGACGCCGGCACCAAGGTGGCAAGCGAGGTCGACGTGCTCGCGCCCATCGAGACCACGAACGTGGTGCAGTACTACCTCGCGGCCAACGAGCAGCTAAACTGGCAGAACAAGTCGAGCTGCATGGTCGGCCGCGCTAAGTGCCCCGTGACGGACGAGAGCGTGTGCATCAGTCCAATTGGCTTTGTCGGTTGCTCCTTCGACGCAGCCGTCGCCATCATGCTCGACAAGTTGCTGCCGTTTTTGGGCGGCGTACTCGAGACGCTCGGCGCCAAGGAGCTGTCGTTCCTCGTCGACTTGGCGGACGATTATCTCCGCGGCATGTTCAACGACTTCAGGACCGTGCGGCCGGGCTTTAGGAAAAGGTCTCGAGTGTAACGAGCTCAATGTCCTCAAGGTGTGCGTGAGTGCAGCCCTGAACGTGGTCGGCTCAGGCCCAGACAAAGTCGCGATGAACAAGCTCGCAAGTGCGAAGGCTAAGGCCGTGATCAACGTCGTGAGCAACATGTAGAAGCTGTCGTCCCAAATCGACGTCCAGTGTGCCAATGGCTGCAGCGAAGGCGACTGCGCCAAGTCCACGCTGATCTACACGGTCCCGTCCAACTGCACGTGCATCGAGATCTTCAACGCACTGAAGACTGGTGACAGACGCACGAGCTACGACGGCGTGACCCCAACACGTGCTCATGTACCCAAACATCGTGTCCAAGAGCGAGTGGGAAACCAAGCCCAAGCCCGTGAGCAAGCGTGAGAAGGTACTCTTCTCTTATATGGGCTGCTACGTCGACCCGAGGCAGAGCAGCTGCACACAAGGATACGCCTTGAGCGTATACGAGGGGCAGAAGTTGTGCAGTGCGTCAACCAGAACAACGAGATCTACAAGATCCCAGACTCGCAGCGAGAGGCCAAAAAATCGATGGCCACTGTTCTGGTAAGCGCTGCTAGCGACTGCCTGGTGCCCAGGACTTTTGGCGTTCGTAACTGCGACTCCAGCTGCTCTGGTCGGCGCGATTCATCTCTTTAGAGTTCGGAGCGGATGGTATAAGTTTCTTTAAACGACACACATGCGGTCCTAAGAGAGAGAGAGAGAGAGAGAGAGAGAGAGAGAGAGAGAGATTGACTGATGGCTGCGAGGTTAGCCACCGGGGAAGCTCGAGTGTATTTCGATCTCAACGTACAGTTAAGGCTCAGCCTTTCTCACCTGCACGTGCACGTGCACGGTGCTCTTGGACGCTGCCGCTTTCGGCGCTGGCGTGAGGCCGCCGACCTGGTGCTCAAAGTTCGAGATCGCGTGCGTTTGGCCGAGCTGGTTGACGCACGGCACAAAGTTGAGGGCGCTCGTGAAAACGGTCTGGGACGCAGCCTTGCAGCCCGTCTGGCGCAGGTCGACAAAGCAGCCGACGACCGGAAACGCTTCCTTGTATCCCGGGGTGCCAATCATGAGGCGCGCGTAGTCGCTGGCGGTACGCACGCCCGGGAAGACCCACATGTTCATGGCGCATACTTTAGGCGTGTAGCCGCCAAAGACGGCGCCCGTCGTGGACACGAGGAACATCTCAGTGCACTGGCAGTCCTTCGGTGGTGCGTACACGAGTGCCTCGCTCGCGCAGTCGCCCTTCTTGCATCCGTTCTTGCACTGGTCCTCGGCCACAGCCGTGAGCAAGCCGAGGTTATTTGTGGCTTCCGCCACACCTTTCGCCAAGTTGCCAGCAAGGCCCCTGATCGCTTTCATCACTGGAGCCGTACCAAGGAGCGTCGAGGCGGTGCCGGCGCATCTCTTGAACGTATTCATGGTCCCGCAGCTGGGCTCGGAGCCGTCGAGCGCGCTCAGACAGTTCTTGAAGTTGTCGAAGACGTCCCCGATCGCCTTGTCGGCAAAGTTGATGATGAAGTCGAGCTTCCCGCCGCTGACGGCGCTGAAGACCTTGTTCATGGCCGGGAGCACCTTGTCCATCACGATGGTCTGCACGGTGTCGACCGTGCACGTGAGTGGCTGGGCCGAGAAGAGGCAGATCTGCTCCTTAGTCGCGCGACAGTACAGCTTCTTGTTGAGAAAACAGTTCTCGCCACTCTTGCGATAGTGCTGCATGACGCCGGCGACAGGGCGGGCCTGGAGGCTTAGCTCTCGGGTGGCCGTCAACGCCGTCGCCGTCGAGTTCTGGAGCGCACTCGAGGGGACCACGAGTAGCGAAGCGAGCAGGAGCAGAAAGCTGGAGGTCTTGATCGTCATGGCTCGTTTTCCGTGAGGTGGCTGGTTCGTAATCGGAGGTGAAATGAAAAGTGAGAAGTTCTTTCGCTTGGCTTGCGTGCAGCGCGAGTGAAGAGCTCCATCCAGTGAACCCAAATGCCTCGGTCGCCAGCAAAGTATCCAGGGTCGACTGGAAATCCGTTGAAAGAGAATCCTGTGGCTGAGCTGACGAGTGGTCAGCTACGGTGCTTGATCCTCACTGGCATCAAGAAAAATGATCAAATGGGTTCATTCGAAATGCTGTACTTTCTCACGCAAATGATTGGACGGGAGATGGGGCAGAAGTTGAAGTTTCGTTGCATAGAAATGGCGGTATCGAACAGCTGATGAGTCAGGCTGAACCCAATTGCAGCTTTGTGGGTCAACAACAGGTGGACAGTTGGTGGACGTTCATTAGAGCTCAATATCGAAACGCCTTATACAGATTTGGATGTGAGGCACAAATGCAATCAAGCTACCTATTTGTACTCTACAGGAGCTGTGCAGCAGAGACGGCGACGAGCGCCAGGAGCACGAGTAGTCCTGGGCGCGAGACTGCATTGCCATCCCCTGACGGACTTGGCGTCAGCATCAGTGGCACGACGGCTGGCGACAACGTGCCAGTTTCGTACTCGAGGTTTGAGATGGCGTGTGGCTTGCCGAGCTGGTTGATGCACGGCACGAACTTGAACGAGTCGGTGAAGACGGTCTCGTATGCGGCGGTGCAGCCCGTCTGGTTGAGAGCCACGAAGCAGCCGACAGACGGGAAATACTTCTTGTGTATGACGTTGCTGTCGAACTTGTGCTGGAACTCGTTGTACAGTTGCATTCGCATGTTCATGGCGCACTCGCTCGGTGTGACGCCGCCAAAGACGTCGCCCGGCGTGACACCGCCAAAGACGTCGCCGGTAGAGGATACGAGGAAATCCTCGGTGCACTGGCAGTTCCTCGGCGGTTTGTACACGAGTGTCTCGCTCATGCAGTCGCCGCTTGTGCTGCAGCCGCTCTTGCACTGGTCCTCGGCCGCAATTTTCAGCAGACCGAGCTTGTCTGCGGCTTGAGTGGCCCGCGCAGCCTGGGCGGGCAGGTTGCTGGTAAGCCTTGCGAGCGCTAACTTTGCAGGTGATAACCCCAGGAGCGACGAGGCCGCGCTCGCGCAGTTCTTGATGGTGTTCATGCTCTTGCAGTCGGGCTCCGAGCCATCGAGCGCGTCCAGGCACGATCGGAACGAGGTGAACACGTCCGCGATCTCTTTCTCGGCAAAGTCCACGACAGGGTCCAGGATGCCGCCGCTGGCGGCGCTCATGATCTCCCCTACGAGCGGGAGCACCTTGTCCAGGACGATGGTTTGCAGTGCGTCGATCGCGCACGTGATCGGCTTGAGCGAGATGACGCAGACCTTCTGCCCGTTCGCGGGGCACGTCATCCTCTTGTTGAACAGGCAGTTCTCGCCGTTGGCCAGGCGGTAGTACTCCCGGTTGGCGGCGAGGAAGTACTGCAGCGCGTCAGGGGTGGTGGCGTTCGCTCGGTCGATCCTGACGACATCTTCACTTGCGGAACTGGCGGTCGCGTTCAGCGAAATCGTGGTCGAGAACGGGCTCTGCAGCGTGGGGTTCAACGAGAGGGTGAAGAGCACCACCACCAGCAGGTTCGTGGTATTGAGAGTCGCTGTCATAGTTTCCTTCTTTCTCTTGAGCTGTGGCTTGTCGACGCGTGACTCACGGTAGGTCTTGCGGATATTGCTGCTCGAAGGTTAAAGCAAAAGTGTGAGTGAGATAGTTCACTTGACTTTGGCTGGGAGAGAGATTAAGGAGGGAGGGTGGTGCTAGTATAATAGCCCACTACGAGTGGATTGTTTCGTATCGTCTGGTAGATCCGTGGATGGCGAGCACTGGCGTTAGGAGAGCGGGAAACAATCTAACAAAGCCACTAAAATCGGCATCGAATGGCCAGCTCAGCGCTGACGTTGGAGGCACCTAACTGTCTGGAGTTCGTTTGCAAATCCAACAATGTTCACCACGGACAATAAATGGCGCGCAAAGAAATTCCAGCTAGTCTTCTTGTCTCGTGTGATCGGTGGGGAATCAAGCATCCAGGGTGAATAACGAACCATTTTCTGTGGATTCGAAGAGCTCAGCTCAATAGAAGCCGCCCTCTCGTTTGGCACTGGCACCGAAGCCAACCCAATCGCAGCAAGCGTTCAGTAACAGGTAGTCTGTCTCCCTGACTCGCTCTCTCGAGACTCCACCGAAAGTGTAGCCATGTCTGCATTTCATTTGTTACTGAACAATTTTTATTGTTAATTTCATCCGCTTTGTCTATTTGTATCGAGCTAATAACCACGGAAGGTACTAATTAGCACTGGTAGAGTCCTTATAATGAGTGGCTATATTATCGCCATCCCCATTAGCACCCATTTTTAGCTTGAGCTTTCCCATGATTGCGACAGCACAGGATTATTTTAAGCCC
>JAASFV010000188.1:0-33138 GCA_023334015.1 Globisporangium paddicum
CCCCCCCCCCCCCCCCCCCCCCCCCCCCCCCCCCCCCCCCCCCCCCCCCCCCCCCCCCCCCCCCCGCTCATGCTGCCATTTGTCCGGATCTTTTGGCCGCGACGCTTCGAGACACGAGCATATTTTATCCGATATTTGCCCTTTCTGCAGGTTGAAGTCGGCAAGTCGGCGGTTTCGCAATCCAAAACGATTTCTGAGCTTCAAAAATGACAACAGGACGTCATTTTTTCCTGGCCCTTTAATTGGTTACAATTCCGTTGTTGAATTAGCGAAAAAATGATCTTTTCTGTTATTATTGGCTAAAATACTAAAATTAGTGGAATTCTCATCGCTATTGGCTAAAAATCTGGTGTTGAGTAAGCGGAAAGATCGGATTTTCTGATCGTTCTTTTTCCCAAAGAGCTCTTCTTGTTGAGCATTGCACATTCCCCAACCAGACGCGTGTGCGACGACCGAGCCGCTTAAGAACATGAGCGCGATTGACGCGCCGCCGCAAGAGCGCACGCTCCAGTACCAGGACGAGCTACCGTCGCTGCCTCTGCCCTCGCTCGAGGACACGCTCGAGCGCTATGTGAAGAGCTGCGAGCCGCTGCTCTCGGCGCAGGAGCTCGAGCATACCAAGGCCGTGTGCCACGACTTCCTCCACGGTGTCGGGCCACAGCTGCAGGCGATTCTGCAGGAGCGTGCCGACTCGGAGCGCAACTGGCTCGAGGAGTGGTGGGAGACGTTTGCGTACCTGACGCCGCGTTACCCGTCGGCCGTCAACATCAACTGGTTCGGCGTGCTGCCCGGCAACTGGGGCCCGCGCGACATGAGTCAGTGCGAGTCGGCGGCCATCTTCACGATCGCGATCCTCAAGTTCCGCAAGAACCTGCTGGCGTGAGTGGTGCTTGAGATGCCGCCTTCCTTGTAGAGGTTCTGTTGCACTGAACCCTGACTTCTTGTCTTATTTTGTTTTGCTTTGCGATTGCAGGGAGAAGTACCCGGTGGAAAAGATGATGGGACGCCCACTCTGCATGCACACGTACACGCGCATGTTCAACACGTGTATCATCCCTGGCGAGGAATGCGACGAGCTCGTGTCGTATCCGCATGACTCCAAGTACATCATCGCACTGCGCAACAACTGCATCTGGACCGTGCAGGTGCTCGACGACAGCGGCAACTCGCTCCCACTTGCCGACATCCTGAGCCAGTTTGAGCAGGTGCGCGAAGAGGCGACCGGCCTCTTTGACCTGGAGCGCTACCCGCCAGTGAGCGTGCTGACGTCGGAGAACCGCACCAACTGGGCCAAGGTACGCACCCAAAAGCTTGAATCATTTACGATATAATGTGCGCTTACCATTCCTTGTTAAACGATAGGCTCGTGAGCACATCATGAAGCTGGACGATCTCAACAAAGAGTCCTTCGAGCTGGTCCAGAAGGCGCTCTTTTGCATCGCTCTGGATGAGAACTCTGCGGCGACCTACGATGACGTGAGTATCAAATACTATTTGAGTTATTGATCACCATCCATCAATCTTACGATCCTGTTACTTGGTTGTACGTAGATTGCTCGCACCGCGCTGCTCGGAGACGGCCGCAACCGCTGGTACGACAAGCCGGTGACGCTCATTATCCACGAGAACGCGCGCTGCGGCCTCAACGGCCAGCACGTGTGGGCCGACGCGCTCGTGGTGATCCGCCTGTTCGACTACTGCATCAAGTACGTGAACGAGAACTTCAAGGCCAAGTTCGCGGACCGCTCGCAGCTCAAACCAACGCTGGCGCTCAAGCCGAAGCGGCTCAACTGGGTGCTCGACAACGCGGCGCTCACGGCCATCGAGTGCGCGAGCGCGGCAATCGGCAAGCTCATCCACGCGAGCGACCTGCAGACGCTGCAGTTCCACCACTACGGCAGCTCATTCCTCAAGCGCTACAAGCTTACGCCGGACTTCTACATGCAGATGGCGATCCAGCTTGCGCACTACAAGATGCACAAGCACGTGCCGGCGATCTACGAGACGGCGCACTCGCGGCTATTCTACCACGGCCGCACGGAGACGATCCGTTCGCTTTCGACTGACTCGCTAGCGTTCGTCAAGATCATGGAAAGCGACGCGTCTGTGAGCGAGAAGTGGGACGCGCTCAAGCTCGCGATCAGCACGCACAAGGAGCAGCTCAAGAAGTGCCTCACAGGGGAGGGCGTGGACCGCCACCTCATGGGCCTGCAGATCGTGGCTGAGATGTCGGGTGTGACACCCAAGCCGTCGATCTTCACGGACCGAGCCTTTGACGTGAGCAAGAAGTACCTCATCTCGACGAGCAACGTGAGTGGCGGCCCAGGCGCGAGCCCCATCTGGGGCGGCTTCTCGGCCATGTACACGGAAGGCTACGGCGTCTGCTACGCGCTGCACGACGACCGCATCAACGTCAGCGTCTCGGGGTACCACTCGTGCCCGAACACGGACCCGTCCAAGCTCAAGCGCCACCTTGAGACCGCCATGCTGGAGATGGCCGACCTCTGCCTCTCGCGCAATGTCATCTACGTCGGCTCGGCCAAGATTTAATTTGGGGTGGCTTGTGCTGATTTTACGACTGCTAGCAAGTCTATTTTAAACCAATCAACTGCATTTGCTCTTGATTTGTGCATTTTAATTGGCTGTAAAAGAATACATTGGTGACGTTGATTGGTTGAAAATTAGAGGGGCGCGAAAGGTCGCGGGAGCTTTTCGATCTTTGGCGCAATGCTCACTTTCTTCCAGCTTTGCGCATCAAAGGACGCTGCGGATCTCAAATGCAGTGGTGGATGGCGCTCACTTTCGCATTCTCTGGATCCGCCCACCAGCTGTGTTCTTGAGAGTCCTGATGGCGTTCCACCAACTGCTGCCCATGCTCTGGGCGACGCTGTCGCTCGCCGCGCTCGTGTACCCAACCCCAACAGCGCATGCAGCGTTCTTTGGTACGTATTGCGCTTCTACTGCGAGCGACCGCACGCTGTTATCGCCATAGCTGCCTCGCAATACTGATCTATTTATCTCTGTGGTTCTGTCGTTGTATGACAGTGTGTCCTGCGCCATGCGAGGCGAAGCTGCTCCCTCGTGACATGGAGTCGCTCGAGGACTGCATCTGCCACGGCAACGCGGCGAAGCTGCACGGCAACAACTACGACGAGACGCCTCGACGCGCTGGGATCTTTCGCTGTCCCGAAGGATCGGCTGCGAAAATGCTGCACCCCAAGAGCTTCGCTGACTGCGCGTGTCTCTCGGGCTTCTCGCGCGATGACACGCACAAGACGTGCTCGTCCGAGGACTTCCGGTGCATGGGCCGCTACCTGCGCAAGAAAGAGCTCTTCAAGGCCGAGTCCATCGCGGACTGCGACTGCCAGGTCCCATACACCAAGGACGAAGCCACGGGCGAGTGTGCGCTGCGTGAGTGTCCTCGTGCGGGCAACTACGTGGAGAAGTCGCGCCGTCGTGACGTCACATCGCTGGCTGACTGCACATGCATGGAGCCGTTCGTAAAGAACGACCAGTCAGGCGAGTGCCTCATCGGCGAGCAGTTTGTGTGTCCACCGCACTCAGCTGCGGCCAAGCACTCGCGCGCCAAGTCGTTCGCTGACTGCCACTGTGAGTGGGGCTACGTCAAGAACGCCATGGACGAGTGCGAGCGCGAGAGTGCGGCGTATATCTGTCCGAGGGACGCAATGAAGCGCGCCGATATCCCCATTGACGTGCGGCCCCGAGGCTTTTTCGACTGCGAGTGCGTGCAGCAGGGCGTTCTATACAGACGCAACGACTTCATGCAGTCATGTGACGAGATCAATCCCAAAGACGGCGGCACTCAGCGAGACGACCAGGGACCTTTCAAATGTCCACCATATGCGAGGTCGCTGGCGGCGATCCCGCACTCGGTAGAGCAGTGCGAGTGCCTCGAGGGCTACGGCTGGAAGACGCCCGAGATGGTCTGCGTGCGCATGTCCACGTACAAATGCCCGTTGCACTCGTTCAAGTTCCTGGACGAGAAGCCCGTGGAGGAGATCTTCGACGACTGCGCGTGCGCGAGTGGCTACTACCGCGACGAGTCACTGCAGCACTGTGTCGAGTGGTTCCTCACGAACGACAACGGGTGTCCACCGTTCTCTTTCCTTAAGCACTGGCCGCTGCAGAGCAAGGCTAACTGTCAGTGCATCTATGGTTTTAAGGAGAGTGACGATCAAGTTGAAGAGCTCCCCAGTGGCGATGACAAACAGACCACCACGACCAATAAGGCGCAACTGCGTCAGCAGAGACGCAGCAACAAGAAGCCGTCAGCACCGGAATGCAATTCGGCGCCATCCATGACAAATGACGACAAGTTCACGTTCTCTGAATGCCCACTGAACGCGTTCGCGACCAACTGGCCACTCTCAGGACTCGACGAGTGCTCGTGTCTCTTTGGCTTCAACGTGGCGCTCATCAGCGACGAGGACCTCGCCCACGGAGACGGCGAGCTCTTCCAGTGTCTGCCGTCCCAGGAGGTGGATGTCGACGAGCAGGTGCTCGCGTGTCGCCCGCCGATGGTCATGAACCGCTTCAACGGACTCTGTCGCCTGCCACTTGAAGAGGTCCGACCGAGTCCCGAGGCCGGCGCCAAGGGCGAGGGCACCGTGCAGTTCAAGGGCATCGAGTACGACTACGTGCTCACGGACGACAACGTGATGGTGACGCAGGGTGACATCGCCATCGGCGAGGTCCTGAGCTGGGACTCGCCGACTCTGGGTGTTACGGAGGACCACCACGTGCTCCACGGATACTACAACTCGGAGCGCGACCACCGCTGGCCGAACGCCGAGCTCTGCTTCCAGGTGGACGTGGACGCACGCATGTTTGACCGCATGGTGCGCGAGGCCATGGCGCACGTCACCACCGTCACGGGCTTCAAGTTCACGGCCTGTCGTGGGAACCAGTGCCACAACGACCACGCTTGCGCCCACGACTTTGTCAACGTGAGAGCCACAAAGTCGTCCTGCTACTCGTACATCGGCCGCATCGGCGGCGAGCAACCGCTCGGTGTGTCGAGCCAGTGCGGCCTGGGCAATGTAATCCACGTGCTGCTGCACGCTGTGGGGCTTCACCACACGATCGATCGCGTGGACCGCGACGACCACGTGCGCATCGCCTGGGAGTGCGTCCCAGAGTCCAAGCGCACGAACTTCATCATCGAGGACGCTAACGCCACGCGCGCCGCGTCACAGGACGTGCCATATGACTTCTTCAGCATTATGCACCACCCGTCCGACGCCTTTGTGCACTCGACGGGTGGCAGTAGCAGCATGTCAGCCAAAGAGCCGCCCCGTTGGTGTCAGAGCGTGTTCCCGATCATCGCAGACGTGGACGAGCGCCTCGATGTGCTGGGCACCATGGGCCAGCGGGAGCTGCTCGCCGTCACGGACATCCACGCCGTCTGGAAACTGTACCCGGCACTGCAGGACCAGGAAAAGCCGCCCACGTACGAGAGCGTCCAGGTGGATGCCGCGGATGGTGAGGTGGACAACACTGGTGACGCGCAGCTGCGACCAGCGAAGCAGAATGTGTTTGAGAGTCGCTTGCACACGCAGGAGGACGTGGCATACGTGGCGAACGGGATCGACGGCCCACTGATAGCAGGCGACGAGAGGGCGACAGGACGCGGCAGCCGCTTTTCGCAGCGGGCCACGAGCTTCATCGGCGCGATCGTGACGCTCTTTGGGTTTGGCGCGTTTGTGGCCTTTGCCATGGCCGAGATCCGTAAGCGCACGCTGCGCGGCTCGGATGCGTTCTACTCTGAGTCGCTGCTCACGGACAAGAGTCTGTACGACTGAGTACGGTAATGAGTAAGCTCCAGAGCCAGCGTGTCCATAGCCCATATATCCATAGCCCATATATCCACATCCACGGTGAGTAGCAGACGCGATTGGAGAACAACAGAATAATGTCATTCGGTTGCTGTTCAAGTGAGTCTAATGACAGTACGAACCACTCGTCGCCGCTCGCTCGAGTCTCTAGTTGTCGGCTAATAATTCCGTCAGACGCGCGTTCGGGATCACGTCACCCTTAGCCGCGAGGTATTTGGCCAAAGGGATCTATCAGGATACACGCACACAGTTGTTGTCAGTTAATAGCACACAAAGAGCTCCATTATCACAGGAACGTACCTGTTCCTTGAGCGCGTCGCCCTCGAGCCCGCTGAGCAGCTGCAGGATGAGGCTCGAGTTGATCTGTCGTGCCTCAGCGGCCTCCTTGGCGATCGCCACAGCGTCGTCGAACTTGTTGAGGCTCTTGGCGTTCGTGACGCGGAAGTGGAAGTTCTTGGTGGTGAGCGGGATGCCCTTGGCGCGCACGAGCTGCAAGATCTCGTCCACGACGTCCTGCTCCTCCTGCTCGGCGTAATACTTGGCGAGACGCACGACGCTTTGGTTCTCCACGTAGTGGCGCAGGTGCTCGGCCTTGCGCACGAACTCGAGCGCGAGCTCGGGCGCCTGCAGCTTGATGCACGCGTTGAAGAACGTGCCGGACGCGAACGAGCTCGGGTACACGAGCTTCGCGTCACAGAGCAGCAGCACGCGCTGCACCTCCTTGAGTTCGTCCTTGCCCTTCATCTCGCGCACAATGTGGTTGATCTTGGGCGTCGTGAGGTAGAGCGCCGCCGTCGGGATCGACAGGCGCGCGCCGATGTTGCTCAGGTTCTTGGTGATCTCCGCCACGCTGCCCTCGATCTTGGGGTACTCAACGTTGCCGCTGAAGGCGCGCGCGCCGGAGAAGGCCGTGAGCGCAGAGCGCTGGACGGTGGCGCCGCGGCGCAGCAGCGCCAGGGAGCGGACGGCAGCGAACACCATGTTGCTCTATTCGTATCTCTCTCTGGTCACCGCTCGTTGATACTGAGAAACAGTGGCCACCAGTTCTTCATAAATCAGGATTTCAGCCAATCAAAGCATTTTTAGGGACGTATTTTGACCAATCATCGTCTGACCTGCTTATTTATGCAAACCGCACAATTGAGGAGCTCCGAAAATGAAAATGAACTCAGCACCTTGCTTGATGAAAGGAGGTTATGTGTGAGCGAATGGCTCATTGGAGGTTGCTGGTGGCTGAATGCGACCGAACGCGTGTGTGTTTGTGTATTAAAGGGGTTTTGTCGTTTGCGATTCGCCGCGCTCTCCGCTTACTGCAGAATCTTTCTGGTTGTCTCGTTCGGCTCCACGCCGGCCGCCTTCATCAGTGCCGCCACCTCTTCGATCTGTTTATTGGCATTGCAAGCAATTCTCAATCGTTAGTATTAAAACGATAGATAGAGGATAACAGCGATCGCATCGCACCTTCTCCGCCTGCTCGCCCTCTTTCAGCTTGAAGAGCAGGTTGTTGCACGTCACGCGCTGGAGCTTGTGGCTGTCGCTGTTTATGTTACAGAAGCAAGCGAAAACCAAACATGTTAGAAACCAGTATCAAACAACCAATCGCACATGTACACAAAGCAACACAAACACAATACGTACGCCGCGGTCTTGAGCAGCGCGACGGCCTTGTCCAGATCCTCCTGCTCAATCGCCGCGCGGATGAGGATGTCGTACGTGCGCTCCGTGGATTTGACGTGGTACTTCTGCGAGCCGATCTCGTGCAGCTGGAAGACCTTCTCAAAGTCGCCGTCCTTGAAGAACTTGGAGAGCAGCTTGTTGAGCGTCGTAGGCTCGAGGAAGAGTCCGATGCGGTAGTTGGCCTCGAGCACTTCGAACACGACGTTCGCGGCGTTGAGCTCCAGTGCCTTCTTGACAAACAGACCAGCAGCGTTCGCGTCCGGGTCCACGCGCTTCTGCTCGTAGATCTTCATGATCTCCTTAGACGCCTCGAGCTCCTCGCTCGTGGTCACGGTCTTAAGGAAGCTCGCGAGCTTGGTCTTCTTGATGAGCACGTCCTTCTCGGCCGACTTCTTGATGTTGTCCATCCACTCCTGCGCAGAGAGCACGGGAACAGCCGCCACCGTGGCGTTCGCCGCGGCGCTGAACGCGCGCGGGGCCGAGAGCTGGCGCTGGCAGGTGGTCAACGCGCTGCGGAACGCGTGCATCCTCATCATTCCTAGGCTTCCAGGTCTTGCTTGATAATGCTCGGAAGAGGGCAGTTGTGCATGCCAACCACAGGACTCTGTGGTTGGCTAGCACGGCCAGTAAAATCAAACGACATAGTGGACACTCAATACAAAAAATAATACAAAGATATAAACATACAGTTTTTTATTCTGGCAATCGGATTATCCAAAAAGATGCAGCAAAAACGGTATTTTTATACAAATATCTATATAAATCACTACAGTTTTGAGTGGCGATCAAACAAGAAAAAAAGCATGACGACACCAAGCAGCAAGCAAGAGTTCTTTATGAGACTAACGCAAAATACTGTTGTTGTATTAAGCAAAGATGCAAATCACAATTAGCTATAGCTGCATTTGCTAACTACAAGAGCAGCCTATGCGTCTCTACTTGGTCTGGTTCTTGACGCCGAGGATGCGCTGGCGGATCTCGTCCTGGTTGCCCAGGTAGAAGCCGCTGAGGGGCGCGAACGAGTCCTTGTGCGCGATGGGCTTGAGGTTCTCGTCCAGGTGGTACACGAGCGGGATGCCCGTGGGAATGTTGAGCTCCGTGATCTCCTCCTCCGAGATGCCGTCGAGGTGCTTCACGAGCGCCCGGAGGCTGTTGCCGTGCGCGGCCACCAGCACGTTCTTGCCCGACTTGATGCTCGGCACGATGTTGGCATCCCACTCCGGAAGCACGCGCGCGGCAGTGAGCTCAAGCGACTCGGCCAGCGGGAGCACTTCCTTCGGCAGTCCCTGGTAGCGGACGTCGTTACCTGGGTAGTACTCGCTCGAGGTGTCGAGCTCCGGAGGTGGGATGTTGTAGCTGCGACGCCACACCTTGACCTGGTCGGCACCGTGCTTGTCGACGGTCTCCTTCTTGTCCAGGCCCGTAAGCGCGCCGTAGTGGCGCTCATTCAAGCGCCACGTCTTGTTCACAGGGATCCAGAACAGGTCGGTCTGCTCGAGCACGTGCCACAGCGTGCGGATCGCGCGCTTGAGGTACGACGTGTAGGCCACGTCAAAGGTGTAGCCCTCCTTCTTGAGCAGCTCACCCGCAGCCTTAGCCTCCGTGTTACCCTTCTCCGAGAGCTGCACGTCGTACCAGCCGGTAAAGCGGTTCTGCTTGTTCCACTCGCTCTCGCCGTGGCGGATGAGCACAAGTGTGTGCGTGTGCTTCATGGCCTTCTGTTGCTGGTGCAGCATGGCGAGGGGGCGCGCAGCAACAGCGCGCGTGCAGAGGCCGAGCGAGCGGCGGAAGGCGAGGACCATCGTGGGGCTAAGAATGGAGAGGGGGGTTGGAGCTTGGCGTTCTGCTGGGAGATTCGAGAGTGAGCAGCTCTTTTTGTTTGGTGCTTGGTGCTTGGTGTGTTTTGCCCATCTCCCTTAACAATCAAACCGGTACAAAACCGGTTTTCTCGACTTGTCGTCACAGATTTGAGGATCTTCTCACAATCCAAAGTTGGTGCTTCACCGCCAGGACTTGCAGCTCTGAAGTTGGTCGCATGTGGACACGCTACACAAGGCGATACGAGATCAGATGAACCGAACCACCACCCTTTGGGAAACGCAAATGGAAGTGTATGGTATTGATTCTCTTCTTTCGTCTTCTCTCTCGGCGGCGGTTAATGTCGCTCGCTGTCGCCGTCGTTTGTCTGGTCGCTCGTGGGCTCAGAGTGCTGCTGCTGCTGCTGTTCGCGTGGAGTCAGGAGGTGATGCTACGTTTAAATATCTTCCTGGGACTTTCGCACGATGCGACGACAGTGCTTCTTGAACGCGTCCTTGTCGTTTCGCCATTCGACCTGGTTTGCCACAGGTATCGAAATCAGTGCATGAACATTATTATCTCATCCCGATGCGAGCACAGAGAAGCACCGACGTACCGCTGCGTCAATATTAGCTGGCGAGTCATCGTTCGGATCCGAGAGCATCGAGATGACCGATACGAGAATTGACTCGACGCCGAGAATCGGACGCCATCGCTCATCCGCAGTCTCCTGCTGGTTCAAGTGGTCCTCACCTGGTGGGTGCAGGATCGAGATGCACACGACACCGTTCGGGTACACTGTAGGTACAATAACACACAGTCAGTCGCTTGCTTTGATGACTAGAACGAAAGCATCCACACATTGTACGCACCGTTTGGATGCCACATCTCCGACTTGAATGTCATCTTGGGCGGCATGTTGGGGAAGTTGGGCGGGAAGTCGAGCTTGCACTTGAAGAAGGCACCCTCATACAGCGTGTCGGGTGGGCCCACGAGCATGATCTCCCAGTTGAAAATGTTCTCGTCGTCGCCGAGGCCCACGGAGACGCCCTCGGGTGGGTTGCGGCTCATTTCTAGAACGTTCACGTCCGATGTGCAAGCAGAAGAGTTCACAGGCGAGCGTCAGTCGTTACGAGCCTACAGATAGGTCACACACAAACACAGCCTTCATGCACACAGAGTCGCACGCACCCAGGAATTGTCGCCGCAGCAGCTCGCGCGCATAGTCTGTCGCCATCGTGAGTTCGCGGGCTCTTCGTTTTGCTTTTTGTATCGAAAGTCGTCGCTGGAAGGGGGAGAATGTGTGGAAACAAAACCACTCTCCGACCAGCTGAAAGCCACTAAGTGGACCTCGGAGTATACTGAGCTCAAGGTAATTAAAAACACGACCAGCTCTCCACTTGGTTGTACTAAATTACCACCAATCACGGCACTTTTTCGGGGAATATGCAAATTCAATTGGCTGAAAATAATTCTCATGTACTTCAATTGGCTGAAAATACCGCTCTCCACACTCTTTTTAGCGAATCAATTTTGTGTGGACATCGACCAGTGCGTATGTTACAGGTGGACAAAATCGCCAGCAAGATGGCTACACCGGAGCTCTTCACCCGAGCTTCGGTCCCTTGTCGATACGGATTTCGGACAGCGCCATGATCGTACTGCGCTGGATAGTCTCGCTGATGGTGGACGGCGCGATAATCGGTCCCTTTCCACTACTGACTTCGCGCTCGAGACGGGACGCCGCGTTGAACGAGTAGACTCCGAAGATGACCAGCACCATGCCGGACCAGTTGAGCGGCGTCACGATGTCGCCAAAATGGATAATAGAGAGCATGATGAGCAGCGCGCGCTTGACGCAGTTGGCCACGCTGTGCGTCACGGGTGACACGAGGCTCATGAGCATGTACGCGAACGCGCTCTGGAAGTAGAATCCGAGCCCATCACAGATCAGGAGCACGAACACGAAGAGCTGGGACTTGCCGCCGTCGCGCGCAGATCCACCGCGCGATGCAGGAGACGAGGCCCAGCTGTAGAGGATGTACGTCAACTGCATCGCGACGGCGATGATGCTCGTGTAAAGCTGCAGCTGCGAGGCACTACGTTTAGGAAGGGAGAACATGTCAGTGGTGATGATGAGAGCCCCTTCATTCGCTACAGACTCAGATTGCTTACGTGTATGATCGGTTCAGCAATCTCTTCGTGAGCACGTTTTGGACGCAGTCGACGCAGTTGGAGAGCAGCGCGGCGGTGAAGCCGATGATGTGGAAGGAGCTGTCCGACATACTGCAGAAGACGAGGCCCGTGACGATCGGCAGCAGCGACGCGTTCACGCGCCAACCGGTGCGCTGGCCGAGGAGGAAGTACGTGAGCACGACCGTGAAGAACGGTGCCGACGACTTGATGGTTTCTGCTCGCAGTACCATACAAAGGATGAGACTATAAGCACTTTTATACTCGTTGCAGCACAATATATAGACGTACGTGTGAACGAGACAGCGATGTATTTTAGCGCCGTGAGCCCCAGAAGGATCGTGAGGATGCGCACGGCACCGAGGATGACCATGTCCTTGAGCCCGTCGCGCAGCAGCTTGCGCATGTTGGTCTTGCACGTGACCCAGCCGACGAGGTAGACCTCAGACGTGAGGCCGCAGACGACCGACATGCCCAGTTGCGCGAGCGACAGGTAGTTCGAGTCCACCTTGAGCTCCGCGACGACGTACCGATTGGTCCAGAGCGTGATGAGACTGAGCAGATACCATGCTGATAGATGCACAGCAAGAGAAGATGATCGTAAGTTGAGCACTACAAACAGCAGGGGCGTGTGGTGGACACGCACGCGCACGTACCAGCGATGCAGATCGCGATCTTGTGCTCTGTGGGGAGCATCAGGCGCTGCCACGCCATGGGGGCGTTGTTCGCGCTGCCCATGCTCGCTCTTTTCGAATGCGTGAGTGCCTGCCGTGCTGTGGGAGAGTTTGTACCTCTGACGTTTTAAAATTTGAAGTTTAGATTCGACAAAGTACGATTTCGACACATTTTGCACTCGCCATTTGTATGTGAAATTGATCCCTGAGGCATCTTCCCGAGTCAAATTTCCACATTCCGGGAAATGTCGTGGTGTCGTGATTTTCAAGGTGGTCCACACTATTGTGCCACAAACATCGGCACAGTGTGCCATGACTTCTCAAAATAGTCCCGAAACGGCGCGAATCGCTGATGAGCTAAAAAAAAATGCTGGCAGCAACAATATTCAACACGGCGCTGAGAGGCTCGGCCACTGGAACACTCTGGTCAGCTGCACGCGACGGAGAGAGATAGCGGAGCACAGCTGCGCATGGTGAGGACGCTGCCAAGCGACGTGGACAAGCAAGCGTGAGGCCGCAGCGATGGGTGGTCGCAGCTCCAAGACCAAACCTGCGCGGTCGCCAGACAAAGGTCAGAACCAGGACACGACGGTGGTCGAGACGTTCGGCATCGACGCAGTGGACGAAGTGCAAACAGGTGACATCCTGAAGGGCCACGCGCCGAAAGACAACGACCCGCACGGACGAGGCGGCGGCAGCAGCTCCTTGGTGCATGGCATCTGGGAGGGCAAGGCAGACAACAACCTCGCGCCACTGTCGTCGGTGTATGGGAGCGGTATCAAGCCGATAGAGCTCCAGGTGTCGTCCAGTGAAGACGAAGAGGAGGAAGATGAGTCCAGTCACAGCAAGAGGAGAAAGAAATCGCGGAAAAAGAAGAAACCCAAGCCCACGACGGAGAAGAAGCTCTCGGTGCTGAAACCAGTCAAGCCCCCACCTGCGACACATCCAATAGATCACCACAGTTCGGTGTCTAGAGAAGGAGTACAAGCAGTCCATTTGCAGGATGCTGATGTTGTCCAGGCAATCGGCGTCGAGACACTCATATCGCCATATTCACAGGAGAGTGGCGGCAAACCAGACTCACCATCGCGGTACTTCGGCTTCGATGGCTGGAAGACGCGCAAGAGCTCTTCGCGATCCTTTACCAGCATTAGAGAACGTGAGAAGTCGACACGAGAGAAGGAGAGATCGTCCGGGTCGCCCGAGAAAGCAGTGCCGCCGAGTCCAACCTCCAAGGTACGCGAGCTGTTAAAGTCAATTCTGCTGTGAGTTGCCCATAGACTCAAATGAGCCTATGTTTATGCTATGTTTACAGACTGGAACAGCTTCGCTCGAGCGGTTCATGGACTGGCGAGAAGGAACGTTCCGGTCCAGCGGCCGCGAGTCCAGCACGCACATGTCGGAGGTGTCAGTAGATGAGGCCTCTACTGTCAGAGATAATGACGATATGGTCAAGGATTTCGATACACTCGAGCGCGAGACAGCCAGTGCACTCGCATCAATTCCACTTCCTGCCACTCGAGTACCAAGGAAGTCATTCACGCAGAACCAGACCGACCAGCTCAAGGAGAACGAGAGGCGCTCGGCTGTTCCAAGCCCCGCGGTGTCAACGAAATCGCAGCGGTCCACGAGATCGACGGGCCGGAATCTCAAAATCGACGACTTTGACGAGAACATCATGAACGACATCCTCGCCGAGTCAGTCGACGTGTAGACAGTCAAGCATATTCACCAACTCATCAAGTCTTCTTCCTGAGTTATCCTAAAATCCAGGAATTCATTTGTAATGATTTCAACACATGTGAGTTTTGACATAAACACCAGACACCTTCAGGATCTTGTAACCGCTGAAATGCTGTTTGGTTTTTATGTCCAACAGCTTCAAACAGCAAAGTCTGATACAAACTCACAACACCTCCCTTCTCCCAAAAAGAGGGGAACGCGTGCGAAGAAGCGAGCAGAGGCAGCAGAAGATATGGCGCAGTGGAGGCGCTTCGCCTTCTTCGACAAGGAGACGCTCAAGGATGCGAATGGGCTCTGGCTCAAGGTGCGCTGTCCACGCCAAGCTGCTCTTAATGGTGGTCTTTATGAGGTGATAGCTGACTTGTACTGTGTGTGCGAACAGGGCGTCGACATCACGAGCATGAGCGCGAACCGCGGCATGATCTGCGTGGGGGACGCCGACGGCTTCATCCACTTGGCCAACCGCCAGCTAGAGACGCGCAAATTCCAGGCCCACGAGCACTTTGTCTCGCACGTCGTCATGGTGCGTGCGCTTGTAGAGATAGATGCTCTATCGTTATGTACAAAGCCTGCGTAGTGCTGATCGCAATTGGAATACATTGTTATATGTGTGTAGATGAAGCGCAGCAACATCCTCGTGTCCATTGGCGACGGCATGGACCACCGCAGCGAAGAGTTGCGCGCGCAGTCCAAGGCCGTCGCGGAGGCCGGCAGATCGGCCAACTCGGCGGAAGAAGTACGTTTGAATTAACCACTCGCAATGGAAAAGAGAGGCTCACCTGTGTGTGTCTAATGAGTAACTTAGATGTACGCGAGCAAGCAGACTGGGAAGACGACGGCCGTGGTGCGTCTCTGGCGAACGGACCAGCAGGACCGCGACGGGAAGCCCAAGCTGCTGCAGCAGATCCCCGTGTTCGCCAAGAAGGTGCGGTAACGCATGTGCTTTACAATGCATGTCCGCATATGCTGACGTGTATGTATATTCTATGGTATGTCTAACCATATGCAGTATCCGGAAGAAGCCGTGACGGCGTTTGCCGTGAACGACGACATTTCGCAGTTCGCCGTAGGGCTCAAGAACGGCGCTGTCATCCTCTTCCGCACGGACCTCAAGCGCCGCTCGGACCGCCCTCCTCACCTACTCCAGCCTGCAGGCCAGTACCCGGTGACGGGGCTCGAGTTCACGAGCAAGCCCGTGACGAATACGGTGTCTCATGTGTTCCTTTACGCGTCCACGCGGCGCGGGCTCACGTGCTACCATTGCACGCATGACGACCCAGCGCTGGTGAAGTCTGCTGGCGCCTCGGGGCTCCCGCCACGAACGGTTGTGCTGGACGAGCGAGGCGTGGACACGAACTGCTCATGCGTGAACGAGGAGGGTGAGATCGCCGTGGGCCAGACCGACGCCGTGTACTTCTACACAACCGAGGACCGGTCTGTGTGCTTTGGCTTTGAAGGCGAGAAAAAATATCTGCACTTCTTCAAGCACTACCTGCTCGTCGCGCACGTGGATCCGCGCGGCCGCCACCAGGTGAACGTCTATGACCTGCAGAACAAGTTCATCGCCTTCAACTGGACGCTCACGAACACGACGACCAAGGGCTCAACTGGAGGTAGAAAATTGTCTGTGGCGCCCAACAACCGCGCACCAGGGGCGCGCTTTGGCTTGGACGAGATGGAGGAGATCCGCCACGTCGTGTGCGAGTTTGGCGCGATCTTTGTCGTGTCTTCGGTTGGTCACGTGTACCGCCTGACGGAGAAGGACACGACGTCGAAACTGGAGATCCTCTTTCGCAAGAACCTGTACTCGATCGCCATTTCGCTCGCGTTCAGCTCCAATTACGACATCAACAGCATTATGGACATCTTCCGCATGTACGGCGACCATTTGTACCAGAAGGGCGACTACGACGGCTCGCTGCGACAGTACGCGCGCACGATCGGCCATGTCGAGCCGTCGTACGTGATTCGTCGCTTCTTGGACGCCCAGCGCATTCACAACCTCACCGCATACCTCGAGGCTTTGCACGAAAAGGCGTTTGCGAATGCTGAGCACACGACTCTGCTGCTCAACTGCTACACGAAGCTCAAGGACGTGAAGAAGCTCGACAAGTTCATCCAGTTGGACGAAATCATCGACGGCAAGAAGGGTGACTTGAGTGGCGATCTGCTGATCGCGAATGGCGGCTCGTCTGGAGATAGAAAGGTGAGCCATTCTGGTCAGGATGGTCTGAGTGGCGGAGCGGATGGCGGTAAGAAGAGAGCTGGCGCTGCAGCGCTGAACTTTGACATTGAAACAGCAATTAGCGTGCTATGGGAGAATTACCCGCAGCATGCGCTCACGCTCGCGAAGAAGCACGAGGAGCACAGCTGGTACCTCAAGATCCAACTGGACCGCATCAGCTATGTCGAGTCGGAGGACTCGGTGGCGCTCTCGGCCCACGAGAAGGAACGCGTGGCCGATGCGCTCGAGTACATCAAACACCTGAGCTTCTCAGAGGCGGACTCGAACCTGCGTAAGTATGGCCGCACGCTCGTGACCCACCTGCCTGGACCGACGACCGAGTTGCTCAAGCAGCTATGCACGGGCAAGTTTGTGCCTGGAAACGCAGGACTGAAGTCGGACCCGGGCGACTTTCTGCACCTGTTTGTGTCCCATCGCGCGCAGCTGAAAGAGTTCTTGCAGTACATTGTCGAAGTGGAGACCGTGAGCAACACTTCGATTGGTAACACGCTGCTGGAGATGGTGCTCAGTGGCTCGGCGGACGAGACGCGCAGTGAAGAGGAGGTCGAGGACGCCGTGATGGCGATTCTCGACAACCCACGCGTGAAATACGACGAGGACCACGCGCTCATTCACCTGCAAATGCGCGGCGTGAAGAAGGGCAAGCGATACCTGTACAACAAGCTGCACATGTATCACATGCTCGTGCAGTTCCACATTGAGGAGAACGACGACCAGAGCATCATCGACGAAGTGCGCAAGCACGGTGAAAAGGACCCGAACCTCTGGTCGCTGGCACTCAAGTACTTTGCTGAGCGTGGACCGTTGCCCAAGGGGGCGACGTCTGGCGAAGAGTGGAAAGAGCTCAAGCAGTTGCTCGTGCTGATCGACAGCAACCCTGTGATCCCACCATTGCAGGTCGTCCAGGTGCTCAGCCAGTCGCGTGAGCTGCCTGTGAGTGTGCTCAAGCAGTACATTGTGAACCAGCTGCTGAACGACGAGAAGAAGATCGAGGAGGACGACGAGAAGATTAAGGCGTTCAAGAGCGACACGAAGCAGATGAAGGAGGAGATCGCGCAGCTGGGCGGCAAGGCTGTGGTTTTCCAGGCAACCAAGTGTGACTTGTGCAACCACGACCTGGACCTACCGGCCGTGCACTTCATGTGCCAGCACAGCTTCCACCTTAACTGCATCTCCGAGACCGAGCGCGAGTGCATCACGTGCTCGATGGACCACCGTCACATTATGGGACTCAAGACGCAGCTCGAGCAGAAGGCGGGCAACCACGAACAGTTTTTCAATCAGTTGGAGACTGCGGCCGACGGGTTCCACACGATCGCCGAGTACTTTGGCAAGGGCATCTTCAAGAGCAACGAAGTGCCCGTGGACGACGGCTCCTTCGACATGCGCTTCAGCGCCGAATTCTAAGCAGAAGTCTGGCGGTTAGCTGGGCAGAGAGGCGTCGAATAACTCGTGCGTGGTGTGTAACTTTGCTTAATTCTGCTTCTTATTGTTGGATGAGTGTGGTTGGTTTGTCGTTCGTTAATCGTCCACCGTGAGATCGATGGTGACTTCGTCGCTGAGTCTCCGCTTGCGAGTGGTTCGGTGGAGCCTAACAACCTCGTCTCCATCAGTCTTCGCTTCCTGTTCGTCGTCGTCTTCCACCATATCGATGACCACTGGTTCATCTCCCACAGCGGCCTCTGGCTTTACGTGAGGATCTAGTGGGGAAGCGCAGTCGATGAGGTCGATAACTGTGATCGCCTGGACGTCCTCATCGTCACTGTCATCGATCCCGAGCACCTCGATCGACTGCGTAATCGCTTCGGTGATGGTGCAGCGCTCGTTATCCTGGCGTCGACGCTCTGCGGCCTCCAGCATCTTGCGTCGAAGCTCGTCTGGTGGCATGAGCGACGACGGCGTCAGATCAACGCTGGTTCCGCTGCCCAGTCGCTGCGATGTCTGATCACCGAGTAGCTGCTGGTACTGGTGAGAAACGTATCAGAGAGATGAGTTTGCATCCATTATCTTAGCACCACGAATTCTTGCCATATATTTCGTACCTGCGCCCGACGCTTTGCAGCGAGCACTGCAGCTGCGTTATCGTTCTGGAAGCGCACGGGGATGGAGCGCGAGGCTTCAATTACCTGAGTACCAGCAAGTCGCACGGAATGAAAGCGTGAGTTGGAATGCTCCCAATATGTTGCCAGGCGACCAAGTGACGCTCACTCACTCGTCCTTCTCCTGCGATGTGGAATTTCGCTCTCTCGGCGCCAATGAGGCCTTGGATCATGAGAGCTTCCATCTCCGTCTTGAGCTCTTCCAGGTACTACACACAAAGCCATAGTTGTTAGCAAAGAGCTCTTCGCATGCAATACTACTCCTCACAAGGGCGCTCGCACCTTGTAGAACGCTTGGTTGTGCGGTCCATGAACCTGTAAGCATCAAGCGTACATTTGCAACATCAATGAGTCATGCGTTGGCAATTGTCAGCCTTCCGTATCAACACGTACCATGTGCGTGAGCTCGTGCAGCATGGTCTCAAGCAGCGCTTCAAATGGGTAGAATGCCGCTGGTTGCGCCGCCGGACGCACTGTAAACAAATCCAACACACGCTGTATAAGCTCAAGTGCATTGCTGAACACTGTTAGAGCACTCCACGCTGCAGGCACAACGCTCACACCGCAGGTAGATCTTGTAGCCGCGATTGACGTTCATGCCCAGCAGGTGCGCGCTCGTGGGGAAAAATTCCTGCAGCCGCAGCACGCGGAAGCGCCGCTGCGTCAGAATCGGCAAGACGTGCGAAGCGATGCGCTCGAGCAGCTGCTGCGCCTCGTCGCGCCTCGGCCTCCGCACGAGCGCGCGCACTTCGCCGATCTTGAACGACATCTCGGATGTTTCTCGTCTCTTGCTGCTCTTGTTAACCACTTTTGCGTCAGTCGAATGCATTGAGTTGCGTTACGTCGTAACGTAACCACCACGGCGGTTACCATTTCAATGATGACGAACTGCAATAGGCTTTCGCTTTCGCTTTTCAGTGTGAGCTCTCCAGCTATTTCAGATTGCTGCTTCTCCATAAGTGAGCTCCATCAACAGAGAGGCTCTTGAGAATGCGCTCGTGCATTCTTCGTTCCATCAACAGCTCAGCTTACGTGGCGTTTTCCCTTCTCGCTTGTGTCAACTTCGTGCAACGACTTCTTCCAGCTCTGTAGCAAATTCTCCAACACGAAGTCACCCAACGTCTCTTGGCAACGGGGATGGTGACGCAACTTGCAAGACTCGTGAAGCGAACGTGGAGCTCTCGTCGCTCTCAAGCTTTCATTTGCAAAGAGGGTTTCGTTGCAAATCGAGCAGAGCACTTGAAAAGCTTCGCGTTGAGACCTTCAAGGGTGAGGTCTCCACGGGCGCAGCATGATTTTGTTGCCAACACCATTCTCAAAGAAGAACGCGAACGCGATCAGATGTGAACATCCTTTGAAGATCAGCGAAATTTGGCTGCTGACAGCGGCGTGTCATCAATTCAGATTCAACCAGCCAATCAGAGGCAGCGAGTCGGAGTGACTGCTGCCAAACTGCATCCCTTTTCGCTCGCAACGGCAGCAGCTGCTGCTACATGACAGATATACGTATAGCTGTTGAGCTGGAGCGCTAGGCTATAAAACATCTTAAATACTAGTAAGTAGTAGCATAAAGTATACATATTGACGGATGAAGATGCACAGAAATAGCCAATCGTTCGGTATTAGCAGCTTGTCCCAACATCAATCGCAAGGGGTGGAAGAACGGCGAAACGATCGCCTTCAAAAGGGTATTTGATTTTATGGGTTTGTTACAGCCAACATCCGCATGTTAAACGATGCTATTGGCAGGGGTATGCATTCATACAGGATCTGCCTCGCGATCCCAGCAGCGTGACCAGGCATTGCTCACCCATTCGCTTTCCTGCGTCTCGTCGACGGCCAGGAGTGCATCATGGCTCGGCGCATGTTGCCGCACTTCCTTCTCACTTTGCAATTTGCCACTCGCCAGCAACAACTCGTCCAAGCACCACCACCATGCTCGACCAACTCAAGACCGTGATCGCCCGCCCGTTCGCCGACAAGCAGACCTCGTCGGCCTCGTCGTCGCCCACGGGCAAGAGCTCCGAGAAGCGCTTTGGCACGGCTGCCGCGCTCTCTGTCAACGAAAGCAAGGCTGACGCCTCCTCGGCCTTCGAACGATCTGGCTGGGTCTATATCTAAGCGAACGCGTTGTGCTCTGCTCACGAGATGCAGTAATCCCCCTGCCTATGAGACGTAGCAAGCCCATGTCATGACGGGACGCGCAAGCGAATGAGCGAAGCCTGTCAATCAGCCCAGTGATGCTCTACAGATGCACACTCCGACGAAGAAGTGCCGAGCCTTCAAGCGCGACTTCACGTGCTATTTAAGTGGTGTACAATTGTATTTTCTAAAGTAATATATACCGATCTACCCAATCCAGTTTTCAAGCGCTTCTGCCTTCGTGTGTGTGCGTAAGCTATGACAGACGCAGTGCGTGCTAGGTACTCGTATTATTCTCGGAACAGTCGTTGACCTGCACCTGCAGTTTGCTCCAGCACAAAGCGATGGTTCACGTCAAAGTGCGCGTGTTCACGTTCCCATCCAGCCCTCGCGAGCAGAACTCCTACATTGTGGGTACATGGGAGGTGAGTGCGATGCATAGCCAAGGGTTTATAATCTCTACCAGGGTTGGTTATCTATGGCTGGCTGTGGCCTGACTGGAAATCACAGGGTGGACTCCTACCGACGGTCGGGACACTCAAGCTCGACGACAGCGAGAGCGTGACATTCGCGCAGCTGCGGGCGCGCATTGAGCTCCAGAACGACAAATTCATGATCAGGTATAGTTCAACTTGGACCACTGGTGGCCATGAAACCACTGATCGCTTGCTGCCTCTCCTGCAGACGCGCCCTCATGTTTCAGGAGGTGCTAGCGATCATCGCGACGTCGCCGAACCCGCACCGGTGGCCTCACAGCGCGCTGCAGACGTACTGGTTCGGATTCTACGAAGACCTGGAGCAGCGCGTACCAACCGTCCTCCCTGTGAGTCTCGTTCTCGGTCTACTCTGCATAACGCGGACTAAAAAAAACACTACTCTCATGCACGCAGGTGGCGGTCGAGGACTCGCCAGTGAGCGCCTTCCTGAACATGATGACGTCCAAGCAGACGGGGGACCTCATCCTCATCCCGCAGACGCAAATGGGGCCCGTGTGCGAAAAGTGCTGCGACGGCTGCGCGCTCTGTCCTCCAGTCTGCAAGCAGCCAGCACGAGTGCATTCAAGTGGCTAGCAGCTACACACAACAGCACACATACAAGAAACCATAACCACATAGATCCATCGTATCTGCAATGCGCTGGCGTTGTGTATATTTAGTGTTCCTTGCCACCAACGACCTTGGTGCTCACGCCCTGACCAATCGCAGGTCCACCGACGCCCACCTCTCGACCCACGTCGACCTTCCACGTCATGGACGACGGGTTCAGATTCGTGTACTGCGAGAGCTCGACGATGCCTTGGCGCGCCGACTGCACCTTGTCGAGGATCTTGGCGCTGTCCGTGAGCGCCTTGTTTTGGTGGAAATCGATCTTGATTTCGCGGATGATGGCGCTGCGCTTGATGCTCGGGTACTGCGCTGCGAGCTTGAGGATGCGCCGGTAGAGCCGCACTACTTCCTTCGCTTCGGCCATCTTTGTTATTCTTGCTTTGTGAGGAAGACACGCACCACGGAGCTGTGTGTGTGTGTTTTTTTAACAGATCTGCTATAACTGACAAATTTGATTTAAAGTCGTTATTTGTTATTACCCAATGAAACGGCATCTGAGATATTTCAGACCTGTGATTCGCTGAAATAACGCAGGCGCTTACAGCGAATCTTCACTCTGTCGCTGGACGACGAGCAAACGCGGGCGGAAGCGTCTGAATGCTCGCGAGTTCGCCACCATGAGGTGCGTGCTGTGGTCCAAAAGAGCGACGAGAGGCGTCGAGAAGGCCACATGTGCAAAGAACTGACGTCGCTGCGTGGATCAACACCCCTCACGCGCCCTCATTCGCTCCGGAAGTGGCGTAAGGACTGGAACGCCGCGGGATTTCTGGACTAATTGCAATCTTGTGCTCTTTTCACTTGGCGTACTGTGCAGCAAGAACAACGGGTCTGGACGACGAGGCTCCAGAAAGGACCAAATGCACATGGTATAGCACACTCTCATGCCGCGTCGATCGCTGTTACAAGCCTCTATGTACTGACTGACGTGACGACACTCCTCTGCTTGGGTTGATTTTCTGCAGAACCGCGCACTGGACCACGAGATCCGCTCGACGCGCAACGGTGTGTCCGCGAACCACTTGCTGAACTTTTCGCTGCCGGAGCGCGAGAAGCAGCAGGTGTTCGCGAAGAAGAAGAAGAGCGGCCCGACGCGTACGCAGAACGAGTTTCTGCAGGCCAAGTACGTCAATATTTGCTTGGTGTCGCGCTTCTAAATGCCCTGATCCTTTTACTGATACCCACGCTTGTTTGCACATGTTTCAATGTGCTGACAGCTTTCGGTTCGTCGTTGCGCCGCTCGAAGACGACGCGAACACGCCGGTCTGGGACATGGAGGCGTTGACCGAGTGTACGCGCTGCCATCCGCTATGTATTATACAATACGTGCGTACTATGTTCCATACCTACTGACAATTGTGCGTTAACATGTGCGCATACTATAGGGAAAAACGTGGAGCAGGTGCTGCTGTGGCATGACGAGGCGAGTCCCATGAGCTGTCCGATCTGCTTGGACGACTTCCGCGCGCCTAAGATCACTAAGTGCGGCCACATTTTCTGGTACAAACTCTTTCTTTAGTAGCCCTGTACCACTGCCAAGATGTCAATAAGCTTACTCGTGTGTTTCCTATTTATTGTAGCTGGCCGTGCATCCTGCGATACCTGTCACTGACGGAAAAGTACTGGCGGCGCTGCCCCATGTGCTTTGACGCAGTGCAGAAGGGACAGCTGCGCAGCGTGCGTCTGGAGAAGGTTAATCTTCCGCCGCGTGTGGATTCAGACGCGACGTTCCAGTTCCTGCAGCGCAACAAGTCGAGCTTCTTCCCGCACATGCCAGCGTTTGCAGGTAGTAGATCGGAAAACATGAAGCGCGTACATAAGCTCCCGAGCGTGTACGACCCCGCCGCCACGTTCTCACGCATCCTTGAGGCCACGCAGGAGTACCTGACGCACATCCTGCTGGACGAGATGCGCGATCTGCAGGCACTGGACGCCGAGTTCCGCAGCTCTGGGGACGTCGACAGTCTCCCATTTGTGGACGAAGCCATGCGTGCAACCTCAGGTCGTCTCGCCCATAACGACGGCGGGGAGCAGCAAAGAGGAAGTCCACCTGATAACGACACGCCACGGCGTGGTGGTGGCAAAGCGGCGACAGACTTGAGCAGCACTGAAGTTTATTCCTTTTACCAGCAGGCGAACGGGATTTATGTGGTGCTCCATCCGCTTAACATGAAGTGTCTGCTGAAGGAGTTTGCTGAGCCAAAGCCCAAGGATGTGGAAGAATTGGAAGTGCGTGACGAAGTGAGTGCCATCTGGGCCGAGGCGTCGTCGCTGGCGTCTGCCTCTACTTCCGAGATACCAGTCGCGGGCGTGCGCTATGACCTCTTGCCCGAGCGTATCCACGGCCGTGTGTTGGAAATCGAGCACGTCGTCATGGACGATGAAATGCAGAAGCGGTACCGCTTTCTGAGCCATATGCCTAGATTCTGCGACTTCTACCTCTGTGAGCTGGACCTGTCGGAGCTGCTGTCACCTGCGACGGTGTTTGCGTTCCGAGGCGAGATCAAGAAGCGCGAGCGGCAGCGCAAGCAGAAGCAGCGGAGCAAGGACAAGCCCGTGAACTCGTCTCCGATCTACAGAGGCGCACTATCGGGTTTCTCGCTCGAGCAAGAGGGAATGGCATGGCCAGCACCAGCTGAGATGTCACTCTCGGACGCATTTGAGGAGAGCTTGAGTCTGCATGAGAATGGTGCAGCTGGCGAGACCAACAGCCGCGCTGTGATCGAATCGACATCGGCGCAGTCTCCGTACTTTGGCTCGTCCGACGAGGGTTCCTTTGCTACGATCACGCGGCAGTCGGGATACTATCCTCCACTCAGTCGCGCAGCCAGCAGCGAGACCAACACCCGGCCTGCGTTTGGCGACTACGCGCAGTCGCCGTTGGCTTGGGGCGCCGCGGCGAGCCCTCCACCGCTCTTTGACCTGGATCTAGACTCGCTGTTGAGAAAAGGCAAGGGCGGCAAGAAAGGATCCGGCAAGAAAGGGGTCTCACTCTTCTCCACCTCCCAACAGCGGTCGTACCGCTAGGCGGCGGAGTGGAGATTGGATGCAATGATTCAACAGCAACGATCCACGAGAGGTCCAGAGAGAGATCAATAGCGAGATTAAGTTCTTGTTGATAGCTACCGCATGGAACTCTTGATAATCGAGCAGCTCTCATTGTTCATGCGCTTCGCTGGTCGAGTGTTGTTGGAGTTAGGCGTGATTGAACATGAGCTGCATTTCATCCCAAGTGATTGATTCAATCATAACGATTGAATTGCATCCATGGAATGTCATGATTGGCACGACTAATCAAGTCAGTTTTGACCTCTTCTTATGAGTATAGTCAGAATCAGTCACGGCCCATCCCCTTCTATAAAGGTTTTATATTTCCCTCTATATTTACTAATTGCAAAACCAAACACATATAAAAACGAGGCAATACAACATATACGGGTAATATGTCCTAGAGGATTTCGGGGGCTGAAGTAGCTGAAGAGCTGATAGTGATCCGCTAGCAACCATTCCATTTTCGACTGGCACCGAATAATCTCCATACTCTCGGTGTTTACCTTGTTGCTGCGCCATTTGCTTTCTCTGTTGTTGCGCTGGGACACGACCTCGAAAAGGTGCACTCGTGGACTTCTGATGCGGTTCGGAGTGGGATGATCGCTTGCTCTGGCGGGAGGGCGGAAGGACCTCCATCATGAGCTTCGCTTCGTCAGTAAGCTTCAGCTTCAGCACCAGCCAGCCAGTAGTCTCATTCTTCAACTCGCCCCCACCGACGTGCAGTTACTCTCTCAGACGCAGCATGCTGGTCCTCCGTCCGCTCGCCGCTTCGATCGCACTCCTGGCCGCGCAGTGCCTCTTCTCCGCTGTGGACGCCGCCGCGTGCAACAGCTTCTCCACGCGTTTCAACCAGAACATTGAAGGCGTGTGCGTGTGTACGGCCGCGAGCTGCGACACGATCTCGAACGGCTACCTGTCGCTCGGCGCGAATGAGGCCGGCATCTACCAGACGACCAAGGCGGGTGACCGCCTGGCATACTCCACTGTGGCCATCGAGAAGGGCGCGCTCGCGTCGGCGGACATCGTGATCGCCTCGACCGTGCGCTACCAGAAGGTCGTGGGCTTTGGCGGCGCGTTCACGGACGCCGCGGCCATCAACGTGTACCAGATGGATGCGGCCGTGCAACAGAAGATCGTGGACGCGTACTTCTCCGAAAGCGGCCTGCAGTACACCATTGGGCGCATCCCCATCGCCTCGACCGACTTCTCCAACAGCATCTACTCGTACAACGCCGTCGAGGACGACTTCGAAATGGCGCACTTCAGCATCGACGTGGACAAGGCCCCGCAGTCCAACAAGCTCAACTTCATCAAGCGCGCGATCCAGACGACCCGCGTGGCGCAGCGCGATCTCACGTTCTTCGCCTCGGCCTGGGGGCCGCCGGTCTGGATGACGCAGGGCAACACGACGATTAACGCCAAGCTCAAGGGCGTGGCCGGCGGGCCGTACTGGAAGGCGCTCGCGCTCTACTACTCCAAGTTCATCGACGCGTACGCCGCCGAGGGTGTCAAAGTGTGGGGTCTCACGACCCAGAACGAGCCCATCCAGCAGATCGCGGGCCTCTACTGGCAGAGCCTGCGCTTCAACATGACGCAAGAGCGTGATTGGATCAAGAGCGACCTCGGTCCCATCCTCAAGCAGAACCATCCGGATGTGAAGCTCATCATCCTGGACGACCAAAAGGATGAGCTGCTCAAGTGGAACGCCGCGCTCAAGGATCCCGAGGCCCGCCAGTACGTCCACGGCGTGGGCGTGCACTGGTACAAGAACCTCGACTTCCTCAGTAAGACGGCGGGAAACTTCGGTGACCTTACGACGTGGCAGGAGGCCAACCCGGACTTGTTCATCCTTCCGACCGAAGCCTGCGAAGGGTACCTCATCGAGCCGCTGGGCACGGGCGCCGGCGTGAAGCTCTTGCAGCCCGAGATCGTCTGGAAGCGCGGCGAGATCTACGCGCGCGACATCATCAACGACCTGGCCAACTACGCCACGGGCTGGACGGACTGGAACTTAGTACTCAACACCAAGGGCGGGCCAACGTGGGTCGGCAACAACGTCGACTCGCCCATTCTGGTCGACGAGGAGGGCAAGAAAGAGTTCTACAAGCAGCCCATGTACTACGTCATGGGCCACTTTTCCAAGTTCCTGCCGCCACAGTCAGTGCGTCTTCACATGACCGTGAACGCTGGCGCCACGGCGGCGCTCGCCAACGTGGACCGCGTGGCGTTCTTCACGCCTGAAAACCAGATCGTGCTCGTGCTACAGAACCGCGACGCGACGCCCAAGAACGTGAGCATTAGCATGACGTTCGAGGGCCACCACGCCACGATCACGCTCCCGGCCAACTCGGTGCAGACCATGATCGTCGGCGAGCGCTTGCGTCCAACTTGCTAGGCTCTAGGACACAGAGTCATCTTGTTGTCACGGATATGATACAATTTTGATAAAGTAACGTTGTCATTCTCTCTTGGGCGATTGATTCTGAGATGGCGTTGGCCAACATGAGCCTCAGCCACCAATGGTGGTCAAGTTGGTACAACCAACCATCACTCGTAGTTCACAATTATTGAAATACTATCACTCACAGGAGGTTACAATGGACGTTTCAATAAACAACGGCAGACAAAACCTACAGTAGCTAGGCCGACGGCGGCAGGATGATGGTCTGCAGCGCGTGGGCGGCGAGCGTAACCGTGAACGTGTTGCCGTCCAGCTGCTGCACCGTGGCCGTGGCGGCCGAGTCGCGGCGGTTGAAGAAGAAGAGCACGATGCGCTTCTCAGGCGTGAGGAAGGCCGTGCGGTCGATGTCGTTCCACTTGTCCTTGGCCTTGGGGAAGTCGAAGCGCACCGAGCCGGCTGGCACGAACTTGGAGAAGTGACCCATAATGTAGTACATGGGCTGCTTGTAGAACTCCTTGCCGCCCACCTCGTCCACGATGATGGGCGCGTCCACAAAGTTCTTGGCCCAGTTGGGCCCGCCCGCGGTGTCCAGCACGAGGTTCCAGTCCGTCCACCCGCCAGCGAAATTGTTGAGGTCGCCGATGATGTCGCGGCCGTAGTTCTCGGCGCGCGTCCAGATCGTGTTGGGCTCCGTGATTTTCACGCCCGTGCCCGTGCCCAGGATGCTCGGCAGGTAGCCCTCGCAGGCCTCGGTCGCGAGGATGAACTGGTCCGGGTACTTGTCGTGGAACGACTTGATCTTGTCAAAGTCGCCGCTGCTGAGGAAGAAGTCAAGGTTCTTGTACCAGTGCACGCCTACGCCACTGATGTACTGCCTGGACTCGGCGTCATCAAAGGGCTCGAGGCGGCCGAGGAGGTCCGCCTTCTGGTCGTCCGTCGCGATGAGCTTGACGCCCGGGTGGTTCTTCCGGAAGAGCGGACCCAGGTCCTTCTTGATGAAGTCGCGCTCCTCGGCGCCAGTCATACGCAGCGACTGCCACTGGCTGAGCTGGATCAGCAGCTTGTTGGGCTCGTTCTGCACCGTGAGTCCCCAGAGGTCGACGCCCTCGGCCTTGTACGCGTCCACGAACTTGGAATAGTAGAGTGCGAGCGCCTTCCAGTATGGCTCGCCAGCCACGCCCTTGACGTGGCAGTTGAGCGTCGAGTTCTCCTTGGTCATCCAGACCGGTGGTGCCCAGGACGAGCCGAAGAGCTTGATCTGGCGCTTGGACGTCGCCAGTGCGCGCTTAATCAGATTGAGCTTGTTGGATCGAGGCGCCTTGTCCACGTCGATGCTGAAGTTGTCCATCGCCAGGTCGTCCACGACCTCGTTGTACGAGTAGATGCTCTCGGAGAAGTCGCTCGAGGCGATGGGGATGCGGCCGATGGTGTACTGTAGGCCGGAATCCGCGTAGTAGGCGTCCACGACCTTCTGCTGCAACGCCGGCGTGAGCTTGTACACGTTGATCGCCGCAGCGTCCGTAAACGCGCCGCCGAAGCCCAGCACCTGCTGGTACATGATGCTCAGGTTGAGCGTGAACTCGATGTCTTGATTGCTGCCGGGCGTGTTGATCGACAGCACCTCGTACTTGAGGCGGTCGCCGGCCTTGGACGTGCGGTACACGCCCACCTGGCCGCTCGTGAGTGCCACGTAGTCGTTACCGACCGAGTCGCAGCTCGCCTCCGTGCACACGCAGACGCCCTCGAGGTTCTTCTGGAAGCGCGCCGAGTAGTTGGAGCAGAGAGTCACGGCCGCCGCTTGTTCCGCAGCGACGGTCTGCGCCAGGAAGCTCACGGCAAGCGCACCCAGGACGTACAGCGCGCGCATGTTGTCTCGGTGTTTCTTGTCTTCTAGCGGGTGATCGGCAGGCGGCGGATTGCGAAGTGAGTGAGCAGCCTAGCCTGTGGTCCGGAGCAGCCTGGAGGCTGTGGTCAACAAGCCATCACAAGAGATTCGCAAGAGAGTCCTGCAGATCACACCATCGCTGAGAAAAAAGAGCTTCAACGATGCTCTTGTTTTTGTGTCTCTCATTGACAGGTCCGGTTCGATGAGTCTTTCGAGCTGGGGACCCCAGAGAGCCTCTCCAAGTGATCTTCTCGCAGCGGATCTTCGATGAGGACGCCAAAAACGAGCCAAGAAACAGCTGTTACTTACAGTACACGCACCATTGGATGGCCAGGAACTCCGTCAGCAAGCCTATATGGCCATGTAGCGTAATTTGTGGTCGTGGAGCGGGTTATCTGCGCAACTGTGCTCGCTGCTGGTGTCGCTTTTGCAATTCGCATGAGAAATGGTGTCTTCGCGTTGCTCAGGTGCTTGAACCTGATGGACTTTGTACTCAGATGGATGTCCTTCTTCGCGGCTGAGGATGCTTCCAAGCGAAGCATCTTGGGACTTGATTCCAAGCACACCGAGGTGCGTCACCTCTTTGTGTTGCACCGAATTGCACAGAACGATCAATCGTGAAGACTGGCTTGCTGAGCTAGCGCCGGGAGACCCTCGAAGCAGACACTGGACATCTCGGACGTTGCGGTCGGTTGACGCTCGGGCGAGTGCTGCTGGCTGGCTGAGTGTGTTCGAGCACGTGAATTGGAGAATGAGATGCAACAAGCTGGAGGCGCAACCAGCGAAAGTGGCGAACTAATCATGAAGGTCTTGTAGCGCAGAGTAATCGCAGGGTAATCACGAAAGGTGATTTTGATGATCCAGACCTACCAAGTGACCCCCAACAACACGTCCGCCTGCTGCAGCGACAGCTACAGTTGAGAGACCCCCACTTGTGGCTCCGAGAAGTTCTCAATGGTGCCCAGACAGGATCTTGAGCACTTTCATTATTAATTAACATCACCAACAGCTATACCATTCCAAAGACAACAGCCACGCAACCCACTAATGCAAGCACGCTGGTGCCAACAGTTGCCGCCGAGGACTTGGCTGGCGTTGGTGCGCTTGAACCACCGCTCTTGTCGCTACTGCTGCTGCTGTTGCTGGCCGCAATAGATGATCCGGTCGCGACCAGGATCGTCTGCACCGAGTTGGCCGGCAGTGTGACCTTGAAGTGGCGCTTCTCGCTCGCCAGACTGAAGCGCACGGTCTTCTCCGTCACGTCGCGATTCGAAAGCACGATCGCGAGCTGCTTCTCCGGCGTTACGAACGCCACGCGGTCCACTTTGCTGAATGTCACACTTGCAGTCTCGGAGGCGTTCATGGCCACGTGGACGGAGCCGGGGGTGAGGAACTTGGAGAAGTGGCCCATGACATAGTACATGGGCTGCTTGTAGAACTCCTTGCCACCCTTCTCATCGATCAAGATGGGCGCGTCCACAAAGTTCTCGGCCCAGTTCGGGCCGCCGTTCGTGTCCAGCACGAGGTTCCAGTCCGTCCAGCCGCTGGCGAAGCTCGCGAGGTCATTGATGATGTCTCTCGCGTAGATCTCGCCGCGCTTCCAGATTACGTCTGGTTCCAGCACGCGCACGCCGACGCCTGTGCCGAGCCCCTTGATGAGCGAGCCACTGCAGGCCTCGGTCGCGAGGATGAAGATGTCGGGGTGTAGCGCGTGGAACTCCACAAGGTCCTTGAAGTTGCCTAGGACGTCGGCGACAAAGTCGAGGTTCTTGTACCAGTGGACGCCAACGCCTGACACGTATTGCTTCGCGTCCGAGTCCACGAACGAGGCGTTCCATGGAAGGATCTCGTCCTTTTGGTCGTCCATGATGATGATCTTGACCTCTGGGTGGTTCTTCTTGAAGAGCGGGCCCAGGTCCTTCTTGAGGAAGTCGCGCTCCTCCTCGGCCGTGAACCGAAGGCTCTGCCACGCTTTGATAGCGCCGGCCTGGCGCACCGGCTCGTTCTGGGTGGTGAGACCCCAGATGTTGACGCCCTCGGCCTTGTACGCGCTAAAGAACTTGGAGTAATAGAGCGCGAGCGCCGTCCAGTACTCGTCGCCTTTGATGTGGCAATTGAGCGTCGAGTTCTCCTTGGTCATCCACGGCGGCGGCGCCCACGATGACGCGAAAAGCGTGAGGTTGCGCTCCGACGTGGCTAGAGCACGCTGGATGAACGCCAGCTTGTTGGACTGTGGGGCTTTGTCTACGTCAATGCTGAAATTCTCCATCGCCAGGTCGTCCACGACCGCGTTGTACGAGTAGATGCTCTCGGAAAAGTCGGTGGAGGCGATGGGGATGCGGCCGCTGGTGTACTGCAGGCCGCTCTTGCCAAAGTATGCGTCCAGGATGAGTTTCTGCACGGCCGCGTCCGTCTTGTACACGTTCACAGCTGTCGCATCGGTGAATGCACCGCCAAAGCCAATGATCTTCTGGTACTGTGCCGTGGTGTCGATCACAAAGTCGGCCGCAGCGTCCACGCCGTCCTCCGTGGCCGCAAGCGTCGAGTATGTGAGGCGGTCGCCGGCCAGCGACGTCTGATAGAGCCCCACGGCGTAGCTCTTGAGCGCCAGGTGGTCGTTCGCAAGCGCGTCGCAGCTGGTGGCGTTGCAGACGCAGACGCCCTCGAGGTCCTTCTCATAGCGCGCTGACCAGTTGGAGCACGTGGTGGTGGTGCTGTTGACGGTGCCGGCGGCCACGCGGCTCGTCGGAGTGCTGAGTAGCACGAGCGCCACTAGGGTGGTGGCGATGGCTTCCATGGAGCTGCTCCTGGACACGTGCACCATGGTGACAGGAGGCAGTACGTTCGAAAGTGAGAGGTGGTGCTCATCACCTTCGAGCTGGTGTTGATGCTTATATTTGCGACATGACGTCGAGGTCCAATTATCAGAATTATGTCAATGTACAAATTTAAAGATTTATTTGTTGTGTGAAGATCCAGGTACGACTTTCTGAATCTATATCGATATGTGATTTTTCAGGTGTTTTAAGGAAATATAAAAGCTTACGACGTCGAAATATTAATGAAATAATGTACGAAATGTGGAGCACTGGCCACGAATGCACCACGTTTCCATTACAGTGAGGCTTGTCTGTGAAGGAGAAGTCTGCCACCTTTTGAGAGAGAAGACAGACGCCAACCAGCCATTTACTGTAAGTGCCAGGGCACTGGTTGTCGACAGATAACAGCGTAGCAGTGACGCATTTTCAGATTAGGTGCCGCCAGTCTGTCGACTTCGGTGGGGCAAGATGGGACTGGATCCACAGCCGCAACTGCCGCAAATAGAACTTACAGTGTACACCTTTTTAAATTTATTCCTATCATAAGGTGGTCCACATAAATATTTATGTAAAATTTGTACCCAGCATACCACCAGTATAGATGAGACTGCGTTCACCGAACGCCTGATTTTTAGTTTTTTGAAGAGAACTTCTCCAATTGAGGTGTGACCCGAATGTAGCCAGTGCTCAAATGTATTGATTTATGTTATTTTTGCTTAGTTGAGTATGCAATGAACCTGCGACCTATCAACAAACAGCTTTGCATGCGCCCAGCAGTTCTTGATGGCATCCGCCTGGACACTCGTCCAGCTATATTGACACAGCTCGATTCCTTCTAGAAAAGAGATGCGGGACGGATCTCTATCTCTGTCAAGGAAACCTCCAACTGCTACCTCTGTCTTCATATTCATGTATTCTCGCTTGAGGTTCGCGATCACGCCTTGGTCCATGGGCTGGAGCAACGATGTTGTGTTCGAGGGGAAGCTTCAAAACTGTCACGTTGCTGAGAGAGACGCTGCGATGGATTTGCGATGGCGCGTTGTCGACGATGAGAAAAACTGGCGTTCTTCTAGATGCATTCTCTCGTTGAAGTCGAGCAGTCATTGTTGATAGACGAAAGCCGTCATCCAGCCCTTCGACGTCCCAACGTACTGGACATCAGCGGGCTTCTCCGACAGTCAGCGAGGACACTCTGCCTTGCCGAGAAAAACAAGTGCCCTTGCGCTTCTCCTTGCTTTGGGGCTGAGCGCGCATACGTAGCGGTGTTGACGCATGGTGTTGCCGCTTGTACCTTCCTTCAAGCAATACTGGCAGTGTACTCCTTTGGAACCGTGCTGTTCACAACGTCAGGCTCCCACATATCATCCTTCAAAGCCAAATAACAATGGAGACAGTAATTAAGCACATCATATCCCATGCCGCTGTGAATTAAATCACCACAGAAAATGAGAGCA